>ML977047.1:13355-56676 GCA_010015675.1 Byssothecium circinans | reverse complement strand
AAAGAAAATATTAAGGTTTAGCTTTGTTATTAAGATAATACTCTTTAGTTTTCGCTGCCAAGCAAAAGTGGCCGTCTCGGTGGTTTAGCCGTCTCGGTGGTGGAATACGTTACACGAAAACTACTACTAAATATGGTGTTATATAGTCTACATTAATCTAAAAGCATTAAGGGATAACGCGCCCTATATAAGTTAAGAACTCTAGCCAGCAAAAGCTCACCCTACAGCAAGAGTAGGAGCTTATATAATATATTAAAAAACTTATAGAGAGACATATACCTCCTACTAGAGAGATAATATAGAACTTTGCCTTAATAATAGTAAAGGAGCTAGTTAGCGAGAGCTAGGTTACCTACTTTATTAACTAACATAGCATTTATCTTATCTTATAATGGATAGTTAGTATAGACAGTAATTACTATAAAGCTAATTTAGAGGATAAATATTACCTCTATTTTAACCTTTTACATAGTAAGATTAATTAATATCACATAGATCCTTATTATATCTATAATATAAATAAAAAAGGCGTCCTAATTAGTATTATTAGTAGAATAAAGAGGATATTTAGTAGATAAATATAGGAGAAGAAGGAGGTTAAAGCATTACTCTAGAATAGTAATTATGCATAGATTATGCTCCTAGCATATATCTATGCTAATAGATTAGCTTTACTACTAAGCCTTATCTATAAGGCCGCTAACAAGGGCATCTAATTAAGCTAGGTAGAGGATATTAAGGTAGGATATTATAAAGTCTTTATTACCTTATTATTCTCTAGTTAGATGAATAATAATATTAGACTTACCTAGCTTAAGTAGGTATTTAATTACTATATAAAAGAGAAGACTTAATAATTATATTAACTTTTAATTTTAGATAGCTATAGATTTTATGTTACTATAGACTTTATTAACTACTATAATTA
Organism: Byssothecium circinans; assembly: GCA_010015675.1. Classification (NCBI taxonomy): domain Eukaryota; kingdom Fungi; phylum Ascomycota; class Dothideomycetes; order Pleosporales; family Massarinaceae; genus Byssothecium; species Byssothecium circinans. The sequence goes on along the minus strand of ML977047.1, from coordinate 55,748 downwards.
AAATAGGATCCTCCTTACTATCTTACCTCCTTATTTAACTTATACGCTTTAGCTACTTAACGTTATGATGTTTAAGCCTCTATTAATAGCCTACTTAAGCTAGCTGACTAGGTAGCTAGCCACCTGTGGATGCTAGCTACATCACGAAATCAGCTACCCCTTAGAAAATCGTGTTTATTTTAGTTAACCTAGTTACAATTACCACTCTATATACATAGATTAAAGAGTTTTAGCTACTATTTTAGCTGCTGCTCTCTCTACTTCTTTTTCTGCTACTTTGTCATTATTTTGTAACGCTAAAAGATCTGCTGCCTATTTTGCTATCATGATTGTATCTATATCTGCAAAGCGTTGATTTAGGTCTACCCATATTCTCTTTCGTGGCTGTTAAGGCTTAAGGGCCTCAAGTTAACTATGTAGTCTTTTGTTATCTGTTTCCAGCAGCGCTGCGCGTGTATTTGTAAGGGTAATTGCTTTGCCTGCTTTTTTAATAAGCTGATAAGCCTCGCGATGGATTCTCTACCTTCCGTGTAGCTCTCGCTGAGCTATAAAAAGATCGCGAGGTCAATGGGGGGTAGATAGATAGCTCTAAGTAGGTTAAGGTTAGTTCTAATAAGGTGGCGTAATAGGCCTCTAAGCTACTTAAGAGGAGTTAACTACCTACTTAATATTTAATAGATAGATGCCTATAGTAGCCTATCTAGCTCGTATGACTCTCTTAGTAATCGCTTTCTCTCTAGCTTTGTGGTAGGTAGTAATAAAACGTTCCTTTTTAATAGGTGCTACGTCATTAAGGTAGGATAGTTCTTAAATCTATTACTAATAGAAACGCTTTACTACTAAGAAAACTAAGAGATCTAGAGGCTATAGGACGTGCAAGGAATAAGCAGGTAGAAATAGAAGCTAAACTTTATTCTATTTACAGAGCCATAGGAATTCTAGGTTAATATGGCTACTATGGCCATCTAGGATAAGTATCCTCTAATAATCGCGTGAGGGAGCTATATTAGGCAGAAACACGCGCTATAGCTACTTAGTTCTAATTGCATTAGATGTCCAGCTATTCTATAAGGTTATATAAAGCTAGTCTAGAATAGTCGCAGGAAACTAGGTAGTCTATAGGTTCTAGCCCTTAAATATTACTACGCAGCGTAGTTTCTTGCCCATAGCTGATACGCACTCAATTATAGATGCCCACTCGTGATTCTCTGGAGACTGATAATAAGCCTTCTTTTTCTGACTGCTTACGAGTACTCTAGTGTTTGCACATACACCTAGGGCCTTCCTAGTCTCATCCATATTCTATGTATCCTCAGCCTGTATACCTAGCTCTGTGCGCAGCCTCTCATAGTACTGAAGAAACCCGCGTATCTGCTCCTATGTTGCTACCTTAGCCCGTGAGGCCTCTATCTTTCTACCTACAATAGATGTGACGCGTGGGTTGCGCTTAATAAAGCAGGATATCTAATGTTTGCTAATAGGATTATCATCTCTATTCATCTGCAGGATTCAATTCACCATTTCTTGCGCGCGCGTGTGGGAGGGAGGAAAAGCGCGGGCGTCTTCTTTAAGGATCTATCATATAAGAAACTCCTCTTATTGTAGAGTTAATTACTGCTAGTATACGTAGCTATTTTAGTTGCTCTACGTACCGCGTAGACGCGCAGTAAGCGTGCTTCGTAGGATCTTGTACGCCTTTATAGCAGCTCATTGACTAGGAAAAACTCTAGAAATAACGTTGCTAATAGCTGCTTGTATAGCTGCTTCACGGGGATCCACTTTAGTAGGGTGGGTGTTAAGATATCACGATTTTCTAAGGGGTGGCCAATTTCTAAGGGGTAGCCAGCATCTACGGGTGGCTAGCTACCCAGTTGGCTAGCTTAGCAGAGCTATTAAGATACCTTTATAGAAGCTAGGGCCTAGCTTCTATTACTAAAGGTAACTTCTTCCCTTTATTCTAGAATACGTAGAAGGCCTCCTTTAAGGAATTAACTATCCTTAGCTCTTTTAGAGCTATAGGTATATCACTACCTAATCCTAATTCTATCCTTAATAGGTTTACCTAGGATTAAGAATTAGGTGATAGCTCCTTATTAGGGCTTAGTAATCATGACTAGAGAAAGATAGATAGGCTTATATAATTAGTAGTAAAAGAATAAGGTAGTTAAGATATAAAGGAGCTTTATTAATTACTCTACCATCTATCTATTAAAAATAAGCTACTTAAGCATAATAATAATAGGCTTAGGCAGGCGCTATCTATTAAGGAGAAGTGTAAAAAGGAGGGTAAAGCTCTAGACCTTTAATAGCGCTAGGAGTATTATAGTAGAGCAGTCTTCTAGTTACTAAGGAAGCTAAGGGAGGCACATATTCATTAATCTATTAAGGAGTAAAAGGATAAGTAGCAGTAGCTTTAAAAAGTAAAGATAGTAGAGCTAAAGAAGGTAGCTAAGCTATATAAGGAGAAAATCTAATAGGAAAAGCGTGCTACGCAAGAGGTAGCAAAGAAGGTGAAGGAGAAGGAGAGAGCTAAAAAGGTAGCTTAGCGCGCTACCTAGAAGTCTACCTATAACGCAGAAAAAGCTCTATAACTATCTTAAAAGGGTAAGAGAAAGGCCTCTTAGCTATCTCTATAGAGTAGAAAGCGTTAGAAACGTAGTATTAATACTATAGATATTAGGGAGGCCTTAGAAGGTATATCTACTACCTTAACTAAATCTACACGTAGTAGCTATGACGTTAAGCTTCTAGATAGATTTAAATAGTGCAAATTAATTGTAGCTATCAACTTACTACCCTGCAAGAAAATCTTATAATAATATTAATCGTGGGTAGTTCTATAGCCTTATTTTTAGTAGAGCGTTTTTAGTATTACCTACACATTATGCAAATCCACGTATCACGCGCATAGACACGTTAGTAGCCGTAATAGCTTTTAGCTACCTAGACCTTTTAGCTATAACACTAAATTAGCTACCCCTTAGAAATTAACGTAATAATTTAGCTAGCCCAGTTATAATTACTACTTAATACATATAGATTATAGAGTTTTTGCTGCTACTTCTACTACTAGTTTTTCTGCCTCTTTTTCTTTGTTAGGACTTTTGTTTTATTGCTCCATAAGGGTAGAAGCTTGCTTAGCTATCATGATTTAATCTATGCTAGCAAAGCATTGATTTAGGTCTATATGAACCCTTTTCTATAGTTATTAAGGCTTAAGGGTCTTAAGTTAGCTCTAGGGTCTTTTATTCTCTACTTTTAGCACTGCTAAGTATGTATTTACTACTATAATTGCCTTGCTAGCTTTCTTAAATAGTTAGTAAACCTTATGGCTTAATTTCTTAGCGCTGTAAAGCTGCCTTTAAGCTATAAATAGATCCTAAGGGCCGTAAGGGGTAGAGAGATAGCTCTTAGTAAGATAAGCTTAATCCTAGTAAAGGGGCATAATAGGCCTTTAAGTAACTTAAGATAAGTTAACTACGCGCTTAATATTTAATAGGTAGATGCCTATAGTAGCCTACCTACTATAAATTACTCTCTTAGTAATTGTAGCCTCTCTAGCAGCATTGTAGGTAGTAATAAATTATTCCTTTTTAACTAAGGTAGTATTATCTAGGTAGGATAACTCCTAGATCTACTAGTAATAGAATTATTTTACTAATAAAAAAATAAGAGATCTAGGGGCTATAGAACGTATAAGGAGTACGTAAAGAGAAATAGAAGCTTAACCTTATTCTACTTATAGATCTATAAGAAATCTAGGTCTATATAGCTGCTATAACTATCTAAGATTAGTATCTATTAGTAATCCTCTAAGGGTGCAGTTTCTAGTAGAAATACGCGTTACAGCTACTTAGCACTAATTACATTAGATGTCTAGCTATTCTCTAAAGTTGCGTATAGCTAGTTAGGTATAGTTGATAGAAACTAGGTGCTCTATAGGTTTTTACCTTTAAAAATAATCTATAGCTATAGCTTTCTCCCTATTATAGAAACGCACTTAATTATTAACGCCTACTTATAATTCTCTAGAGACTAATAGTAAGCCTTCATCTTCTAATTACTAGTAAGTACTCTAGTATTTGCATATACGCCTAAGGCCTTACTAGTCTTATCCATATTCTATATATCCTTATTACGTATATTTAGCTTAACGCGGACCTACTTATAGAGCTTAAGAAACTTACGTATTACCTCCTAAGTTACTCCTTTAGCTTTCGCAGCCTTAATCTTCCTACCTACAACAGAGGTAACGCATAGGTTGCGTTTAATAAAGAAGGATATCCATAGTTTGCTTACTAGCTTATTATTACTATTTAATCATAGGATTTGATTCACTATTTCTCATACGCGAGCATAGGAAGGAGGGCAGGCGCATGCGTCCTCTTTAAGAATCTAATTTCTAAGAAATTCCTCTTATAAGGGGGTTAATCGCTGCAGGTGTTAAAGGCTGTAGCGCATATTAGTACTACCCTGTAATTAGTGCTATAACGTAGTTCAAGGGATTACGTAGGCCTTTGCAGCCGCTCTCTAGCTTTTATAAATGCTAGCATTAAGATTATTAATAGCTAATTGAATTGCGATTTCACAGTTATCTATTTTAATGCGTTGCGTAGAGAAAAAACGCGTGATTTTCTAAGGGGTAGCTAATTTAGTATTATAGCTAAAAGGTCTAGGTAGCTAAAAGCTATTAACGTGTCTATGCGCGTGATGCGCGGATTCACGTGATACGTGGGTAATACTAAAAATACTCTACTAAAAATAAGGCTATAGAACTACCCATGATTAATATTATTATAAGATTTTCTTATAGGGTAGTAAGTTGATAGCTATGATTAATTTATACTATTTAAATCTATCTAGAAGCTTAATGTCATAGCCGCTGCATGTAGATTTAGTTAAGGTAGTAAATTCACCCTCTAAGGCTTCCCTAATATCTATAGAATTAATACTACGTTTCTAATGCTTTCTACTCTATAGAGATAGCTAAGAGGCCTTTCTCTTACCCTTTTAGGATAGTTATAAAGCTTTTTCTATGTTATAGGTAGACTTCTAGGTAGCGCGCTAAGCTACCTTTTTAGCTTTCTCCTTCTTTTTTACCTTCTTTACTACCTTTTACGTAGCATGCTTTTCCTATTAGATATTCTCCTTATATAGCTTAGCTACCTTCTTTAGCTTTACTATCTTTACTTTTTAAAGCTACTACTACTTATCCTTTTACTCCTTAATAGATTAATAAACACGTGCCTTCTTTAGCTTCCTTAGTGACTAGAAGACTACTCTACTATAATTATTATAAAACAACGTATGAGCGTAGCCACGCAGGAATAATACGCTTAGGGTGAGTATCAGATAGTGGGGCGCTAGGTAGGGTTAAGGCATTAGTCACGTAATCATGATCCTACTAAGGCTTAAAGATCCTATAAATCCTAGGATTAGGTAGAGATCTAGGGAGTAGAAGGAGTAGAGGCTCTAGGTAGGATCAAGGACTTATTAGAGAAATAGAGTAAGTAGTATAAAGACTAGATAGATTTCCTTTATCTTTCTAATTCTAATTCTTTATAGTTAACTCTTAATAGTTTATCTCTTACCTAGATTAATACTTAGTTATTCTATAGTTAGTTATAGAATTAGTTACTTTCATATATTTACCTCTTAAACTACTAAAGCATACTATCTAACGTATATGCTATATACTAACTATCCTCCCTTAACACGGATTAGGCTTAGCAAGTATACCCCTTAGTAACACTTTAACTACCTACAGGTTTAAGAACCTAAACGTACGTAATAGTAGCTCCTGCTACCCTACGTACTACTAGTAGTAGTATTAGAACACCTGCTTTAAGTCTAGTATTAGTAATAGCTAACTAGGCTAACTAGATATAGTAATAAGCTAAATAAATTAATAGGTTAATATAAGTAATTACTTAACTTTAGGCTAAGGACATGTTAAGGTCTAGGGGGCTTGTTACTAGAGATAGCTCAAAGAGCTTTTAGGTGACAAGAGTGCTTAAGGTTCTAGAGCTCAGTTGGTTCTCTAGAAGAGATATTAATTCACGACACATAGTGGTACTCTAACAGTACGTAGTAATATTCATCTAAAGGGCATACACTTAGTAAACTTAGGTAAGCTTACAATCATAGAGTATAAGATACTAAATAGATTGTAATCCTAGTAAGAGGTTGAACATAACTTCTATAACGTAGAGATTAGGTTCTTCTATATACTAGTTACGTCCCTTCATCCTACCTGTCCCGTCCATCCTAGTCCCTTATAGGACCTCTAGGATTTCTAGGACGCTAGGATAGTCACGTGACTTGCTTACTACTCGTGACCGTCTGTCTGGCTAGGGCGCGCCGCCGGTTATTACATAAGTGTGGTGATCCCGCTTCTAGATCATAATAGGACACTATACCCTATGGAAAGATTACAGCGCTAGAAAAGTATAATAGAGGATAAGATAGCTTAAAGCTATTCCTTACTAATATGGATTTATACTATTAATTTAACTCTATAATAGAGGACTAAGATAAGATCCTTGCGGCTAGTATGCACCTAAGGGATAGGGCAGCTACTTAGATGCAACCCTTTATAGACAACTATCTTATAAATAAGGTAAAGCATTATAAAGATAACATGAAGGCTATCTTTAAGAGCTAGATAGCGTTTAAGAAAGAGATTTAGAAGGTGTTTAAAGAACTTAATAAAGAGACCTAGGTAGAGTAAAAGATATTTTAGATCTAGCAGGAGAAGTTAGTTGTAAAGTATGTAATGGAGTTTAAATAACTATAGTTAAAGATTAATTAGGATAATACGCTATTACGTATAGCCTTCTATAATAGTTTAAAGGAAATAGTTAAGGATAGAATAATCTACTATAATAAGCTAGACGACTTATAAGACATGATTAACCTAGCTACCTAAATTAATAATAGGCTCTACGAATAAGTGCTGTAGAAGAAATAATGGGACATAATAATTATTCCTAACTCTAGAAAACATAGAAAGCTAAAAATACTATAATATAACCATGATAGTAATATAGTAATAACAGATAAAATCTAATAAAAGAAGTAATTTAATAAGCGTAGAGGAAGATAGCCTAACAGCTTAACCTATAAACAATGCTAGGAATGCTTTAAGAAGAAGGCATGTCTCTAATGTAGTAAAGTAGGACACTTCTATAAAGACTACCTAAAGAACTAAAGATAAGCTAGAAAGCTTAGGGTAATCAAGATAGGAATAGTCAAGTTTAAGGTAACGGAACCTAAGGAGGATAAATTAGAAGAGCTACGATGGTAGCCTACTCCTTACCCACCTCTTAAGCAGGATTAGATAACGGAATTATCTAATTATAATGATATAGAATCCATCTTAGCCTAGATGATAAGCTCTAATATTAAGCATGAGAAAGTCCTTCCCCTAAACTAGATAAACGACCATGAGGTCCTTTAATAGCTTAAAGGAGGTTTATGCTAGATGTGTAGAGAGAACACGCATAAAGGAGAAGCGTATACCTAAGATACATTAGTGCGCAGAGGACACGCTAATAAAGTAGTAGTAGAAGTGATAAAGGAGCAAAGCCTATAGGCGAAAGTATAATAAATTAAGGTTAATAATAAACATAATAAAGTTAATTAGTATAACTATACTAGGGAACACTACGTAAGCCACCTGCAAGAAAGGAGGAGCATGTAATACATGCCTAGAAGAGCCTCTTATGCCCTTCTTCCTAAGAAGGATTACTTAGAAGATAACTACTACATACACTACTTTAAATATTAGCAAAAATAGTATGAACGCCTAGGTTAGAATAGATGCTATAATACGCATTACTAACTACACTAGCTAAGCAAGCATGTTGTAGGATATTAGCTAGCTAGCTAGATAGATAGTGAGGTATTAGTATATAAGAATAATACATGCCTACACTAATACCCTATAGGGCATCCTAAAGACTAGGAACATAAGGAGCTAAATGTTACTAAGGGGTATACTAGCCTTTCCTAATCTAGGTAAGGGGAGGTAGGTTAGTATATAGTATATACGTTAGGTAGTATGCTTTAGTAGTTTAAGAAGTAAATATGCGAAAGCAATCAATTCTATAATAAACTATAGAATAACTAAGTATTAATCTAGGTAAGAGATAAACTATAAAGAGTTAACTATAAAGAACTAGAATTAAAAAGATAAAGGAAATCTATCTAGTCTTTATACTACTTATTCTATTCCTCTACTCTATCCTGTGAACCTTAATCTCTAGAGATTACTAATTAAGGTAAGATTACTCTTACTCCTTTATATAGCTCTAATCTCTAGGGATTAGTATTCTTAGCAAGATTAATGTCATGTAACTACTAACCTAATCCTACCCCGCGCATTATCGTGTCGCCATCCCCTAGCCTTAACACCCTTAGCGCTGCATTGTCTAGTCGTAGATACCCTATACCTATCTTATTTATAACATTATCCCTCTTTTTAGGATTATCATCCTAATATCTATAAAGATCTAGCCGCTATGCCGCGTTAGATCTTAGCTAGCGTATAAAGCGCACGAGTTCCCTATCATAAGTAGTATTATATCCTCCCTAGATATTCCTTAACCTCCTACCTAACCATGCCTAGGGAATCCCGTCCTTAAGTCCTAAAGGTTCCTCGCATGGATCCTCTATTTGTTCCTGCTAGCTCATCTACTGCTCATTAGAAACTGCTCGCTGGTCACGTTCTAGTAAATAGTCATAAGATGCCTTCTCTTTACTCTTCTTATTATAAGGAGAGTTAGAAGTACATTATAAGCCTAGATTCTAGGCGTTATTTTAAGTGTCTAGATTATAACTCTAAGTATAACCTAGTTATAACTCCTTAAGAGTAGGCTAAGCTTAACGTAAAGTAAGATCACGTACGTTAGCGTTTGCTTAAGCTAAAGAAGTCTCTGTGTGAGTCATAGTTAGAACTTCTATATCTTAATTATTAAGAGAAGGAGATGTACTATTAGGAGTTAGCCTTAATAGAAGAGATAGAGAGTCTTAAGTATAAGGCTAGGTCTTTAACTACTACTCCTAAGAGTATAGATGCTACTATTACGCCTTTACTATCGCTACCTATATTATTGACTAACCTAGGCTAGTTGTAGGCTAATTCTTCTTTCTTATTTAATCTTTCTTTATCTTTTAACTTTTCTGCTTTCCTAGTGAACTTAGAACTACTGCCTTTAGATACTATTAGTAATAGTCCTTTACTAAATCCTTATAGCCCGTAAGATTCTATATTAGTTCCTAGGTATTCTAGCTATTTAGCTAGTCCTTCTACTTAACTAAGTACTTCTACTAACGCTTGAATTTCTATAGGTCCTTGATTTCTTTAACCTCATAATCTTCATCCTTAAGTTTAATCCGTGTCTTAACTTCAGCGTCTAGTGGTGCTAGTTTAAGGAAGGATTTATAAAAGATAGGGTATATACGCATAGTCCTAAGAAGCTTTAGTTTAAACGTTACTAGTCCCTTAACCTCTAGGATCTAGAATAGCCCTATTTAGAGGTTATCTAGTTTATCGCATGGCCATTTAGTTTTTAAATTTTTTTATAATAGGAAAACTTTATCTCCCTCTTTAAGGATTAGTTCTTTAAGCCTTTTCTTATTTACTAATTTAGCTATTATAAGGTTCCTTTAAGCTATTTATTAGCTTAATTTATCATGTAATTCATGAAGTAGTCATGCCTTATTATTAGCTCTAGCTAAAAGACTCTTAACGTCCTTAGGATTCTAATAAGTAATTAGCTCATATCCATAGTTCACGTAGTGTGGTAAGTATCCTATTATTAAAGATCTCATGCTATTATAGGCTAATTGCGCTATTAGTAAGAGTTTAACCTAGTTATTCTATAGCTTATTAGCGTACATCCTTAGATACTATTCTAGTATCTAGTTCATCTATTCTATCTAACCATCTATTTATAGGTGAAAGCTAGTTAAAAGCTTCTTATTAACTTTAAGCTTTACTAAGAACGTGCTCTAATACTTAGAGGTAAATAGTATTCTATGATTAGTAATAAACTATTCTAGCATACTATATTAGCTAATGAGTGCCTTAGTTACTTCGTAAGCCATCTCTTTAGCTACAGTAATGCGTCAAAAGTTCGTTCCGCTAAGCGAGAAATACTAAAACGCGTGAACGCGTTAACACCTTCAACCTACTACCATAATGCCTCAACCACGTTAGTTTGGTACAGAAATCTCTAGAAATGCCTATAAAAGGCTAAATACTACTCCCCTTAAGCGTGAGCAAATCATTGCTAAGTAGTAAGCTAGGTGTATGATAGGAGAGCTAGCTAATAAGTTTAGCTATACCACGCGTAGGATACGTAAAATTATCTACTAATTTTCATAGCATCACACCACTAAGGATTTGCCTTGCTCTGGCCGTCTAAAATACCTCTTACAAAGAACAATTAATCAAATTAAATACTTTATATAAAAGACACTAAAAATCAAGTATAATACGCTTATATATAAGATAGGATAGGACCCCCCTACTACTAGCCCCTCACACTCTACCATCTATTGCGTGATTAGAGAGGTTAGATTACGGAACTACTAATGCTCTAAGTGACCCAAAATTAACCATGTGATAGCTATTTTAAGGCTTAAGTAGTCTAGAGAGCATCGTAACTACCTATAGAGGCGCCACCTATTTTACTTCTTAGATAAGTACTCTATTTAAAAGGGCTCTAGGGCTAATACTAAGTAGGCCTTTTAATATCCTAATAAGAGATAGAGTTATAAGATAGTTACTAAGTATACTAAGAGCCATCCTCCTTAATAAATAGTGTGGGCAGAGGTGTAGCTTACTTAAAGGGGTAGTGTATAGAGGAGTAAATTAGTAATTATAAAAAGAGACCTATAAGCTACTTACTAAGGATATACGACCTAGAGCTATTTAGAGGCTTTAGAGGAGGGCTTATTACCCTATTACTAACTAGGAGAGATCTTTATGCAGGATAACACTCCTATCTATACGTTGGGGACAGTAAAGGATTTCTTAGAGAGACATAGCATTTAGGTTACTAAGTAGCCACCCTATTCACCTAACCTTAACCTAATTAAGCACCTTTAGTAGAGGCTTAAAAGGATTATGTATACTAAGTTTCCTTAATTTAATAACTACTCAAGAGCTTAAGAGCATTGGGATGAGTTTTGTAAGGCTTTAAAGGAGGCATGGCGGAGGATACTAAGCGCGCTCATTAAGCGACTCATCCTTAGCATGCCCAGTCAAATCGCGGCCTGCAGGCGGGCAAAAGGCTATCAAATAAAATACTAAGTATTTATCTACTACTACACCAAATATATCACCTGTATACGATTGCGCTCTATATATATAGCCTTAATTTGGATGGGCGTTAGGTCGCGTTTGAGTGATTTTCGCTTAGCGCGGAATGAACTTTTGACCTAGTACTATATAACCATTTCTTCTATTAGTACGAATATTAATGCTTTAGTTAATTAGTTAATGATTACTAATATTAAGTTACATAGCCATGCTAATCTAGGTTCTAATGATTTTAGGAGCTTTACTATGAAGTCCATCGTAACGCTAATCTATAGGCGTGCGGGTGGTTTAAGTAATTAGAGTAATCCATAGGGCTTATATCTTTTAGGCTTGTTCTTAGAATAGGCTAAACAGTCGCCTATCACGTTCTAAACTGCTTTTCATATATTAGGGATTAAGTATTCATTTAAGATCTATCAAACTATCTTATTAATCCTAGGGTGTCTATATTCTTTAGACTTATGTAGCTTCCATATTAGGGTTAGTGTAAGTCCTTCGCGTAACTTAATCTATTATTCTTTATCTTAGGGTAGTCTTGCCCTTAGATAGTTTACTAAATCATACTCTACCTATTACTTAGGGGTTAAATAATTGTAATCTACTTAGTCATATACCTTTAGTCCCTAATAGTTAATCCTAGCTACCTTAGTAAGCTTATTAAGCTTCTTATTCTATAATCACGTAACTTTAGTCACCTTAGCTAATCATTCAACTAGAGTTCTTTTAAATAGTTGTAGTTAATTATAGCCTAGACTACTATCTTTATCTTTTTATAGGACTACGTCATGCGTAATAGGTCTATCTATTTCCTAAAGGTTAGATCTTTAGCTAAGAGCGTCCGCCGCTCTATTTAGCAATCCTAGGTAATAGTGTACCTTAAAGTCATAGTCTACTATTATCTTAGCCTATCTAACCTATCATTAGTTAAGCTTCTTAGTTATTATGAAACTTATTAGGTTCTAGTAATCTAAATACACCTTTACCTAATGTTTAGCGCCTATTAGCTAGGCTCACTATTATTTAAAGGCATCTACTATCACTAGTAGTTCCTTGTCATAAACATCATAGTTAAGTTCTACTTCTAAAAACTTCTAAGAATAGTAGAATACTAGTCTCTATTTCCTATCCTTGCCCTACTATAAGAGAATTACTCCTAGGGCGTAGTCTAATGCATCTATCTCTACTCGTAGTAGTTATTCTAGGTCATGCATTTAAAGCATGGGAGCTGATAAGAATAATTCTTTAAGCCTTTTAAAAGCCTTTTATTATTTTTGTCCTTAATAGAATCCCTTCTCCTTCTTAGTAATTTCTATAAGAGGCGCTGTAGTCTTTAAGTATCCCTAAATAAACTTCTAGTAGAAGTTAGCAAATCCTAGGAAGGATTATACGTCTTTAACTATCTTAGGTTTTAGCTATTCTTTTACAGTTTTGACCTTCTTTAGGTCTATAGTGATGCCGTCTCGTGAGATAGTAAATCCTAAGTAATCTATCTCTATAATATAGAATTTACATTTTTCTAGCTATAGAGGTAATTAATACTCCCTAAGCTTCCTAAGCACTTTCTTAACATGTTTAATGTAATCCTTAAGCGTTCCTAAGGTATACACTAGTATATTATCTAGGTACGCAGTTATAAAAACGTCTAAGTATTCATAAAGTGCTCTATTAATAAGTGCCTAAAACGTTATAGGCGTGTCCATTAATTTAAAGGGTATAACCGTATACTTGTATAGTCTATACTAAGTCTTAAAGGCAGTTAGCCATTTAAAGCCCTTAGCTATCTATATTTAATAGAATCTATCTTATACATTAAATTTCATAATCTACTTAACTCCTTAGAGGCGGTCTATAAGTTCTTAGATTAGAGGAAGAGGGTAATAGTTCTTTCTTATAACATAGTTTAGCTATCTATAGTTTATATAGAGTTATAGCTTTCTATTCTTTTTTAGGATAAAAAGAATTAGTAAAGCTATTAAGCTTGTACTCTCTTATATATACCCTTGCTTTAAGTTCTTCTTAATGTATTCCCACAGCTCTAGCTACTATTTAAATGTAAGTGGGTATATTAGTCCTAGGCGCAGCTTTACGCCTTCTTCTAGGTAAATCTCATGATCCTAATCCTAGTAATCTAGTAATATAGTTTCTTCTATTTCTTTAAATAGGTCTTAAAACTCCTTATATTCTAGTAGTATTATTAGTTAGGGTTCATCCTTCGTAGGCATAACTCTCCATATCTAGATAACTCCTATTTGTAAAGAATCCTTCTTATAGATCTTCTTAATCTTATAAGGTAATATCTTGCTAATCTATCTAGTCTAACTAGGTAAGCTTTAGACTACTAGGCTTAATCTTCTATAGCATGTTCTAGTAACCTTGCGCGCTAGTTTTTAGCTAAACATTATACCTTTCTACTAATTAATAGTAGGATTATGCTTTTTAAACTAATTATAACTAATTAACATGTCTTCTTTACTAAGATCTATAATGTTAAGGGATGCTATATCCTTAATTCTAAGTACGTAGAATAATACTTCTTAGGTTTCTAACCTTAAAAATTTATTACTATAAGACATTAGTCTATTATTAGCTAATACTACTTATATTAAACGTTCCTTATCTTAATAGGGTATGCTATATCTTTTAACTACTTATAGGGAGATAATTATTTATATAGCTCTACTATCTACTAGTGCTGTAAGCCTGCGTCTATATATGCGCACCTCTACCTTTAATTAATAAACTAGTAGATCTAGGTATCATACGTTATATAGGGTCGTTATAGATATGCTCTTACTAGCGTAACCTTATCCTTAGTAGCATTCTAGTTTTTTAACCTCTTTAGTTTTAATAGAAACTACCTTAATCCTTGTTTATTAGATAGGTGTATTAGATAGCCGTTATTATAACACGCTATCTATAATAGGCATCTATGCTCTATCTCTAGGTTATTCTGTCGTGGAAAACCTTTCCTAAGCTTCTCTAAGAGGTGTGCTTAATATATGTTATCAAAGCACTAGTTGTAAGGAGAGTTAGCGTGACTTTCTTCCCTTATAATAGCTTTAGGCAGGCGTCTTATAGTCTAAGTATGTAAGATATCATCTCTAGCAGCCCTATCCTCTAGATGGCCTCGTAGCTAGTATTGCGTTTCTAGCAACGTTCACTATATCTGTCATGTAAGTGTTATTTTTCGTCTAAAAGCATCTTCCTTAGTTTTGTTAGGAAGCATTAGGAATTTATGGCGTTTGCATACGTCCGCTAGATACTTAAAAGGAGGTAGTAGTTTATAGCTAGCTTCGTACTAAGCCTATACTACTTCTTCCTTTAAGAGGAGATAGAATATATATCTTAGAAGTACCTTACACTTATTCTACTTAAGCTCCTTATGTCCCTTATCTAAAGGGTGTCCTATAGGGTAATAGTAGAGACATGCATTATTCTTATATACTATTACTTCCCCATCTATCCTACTAGCTAGCTAGTATCCTATAACATGCTTACTTAGCTAGTATAGTTAGTAGTGCGTATCGTAGCACTTGCTCCATTCTAAGCGTTCGTGCTATTTTTACTAGTACTTAAAGTAGTGTACGTAATAGTTGTCTTCCATGCAGTCCTTCTTAGGAAGGAGGGCGTAAGAGGCTCGTCTAGGTGTATGTCGCACGCTCCTTCTTTCCTATAAGTAAGTAATGTAATGCTCTCTCATGCAGTTATACTATTTAACTTCATTATATTTATTATTAATCTTAATTTATTATACTTTTATCTATAGACCTTATTCTCTTATTACTGCTATAACTACTTCGTAGGCGTAGCCGCCGCGTACTAGTATATCTTAAGTACACATTTCTTCTTTATGTGCGTCATTGCCGCATATCTAGCATAGATTATCTTTAAGCTATTAAAGGACCTCGTAGTCATCTATCTAGTTTAAAGGCTAAGTTATCTAGGCTAGAATAGATTCTATATTACTAACGTTATTATTAGAGGATTCCATTATCTAATCTAGTTTTAAAGGTAGGCAAGGAGTAGGCTACTAACGTAGCACCTCTAGTTTACCCTTCTTAAGTCCTATTACCTTAAACTTAATTATTATAATCTTGACTACTCTAAGCTTGCTTGCTTAGCCTTAATTCTTTAGGTAGTCTCTATAGAAGTATCCTACTTCACTACATTAGAGATATGCTTTCTTCTTAAAGCGTTCCTAGCGTTATTCATAGGTTAGGCCGTCTAGCTATCTTCCTTTACCTTTGTTAAACTACTTTTTTTGTTAGACTTTATCTATTATTACTACATTGCCGTCTTAGTTATATTGTGGTGTCCTTAGCTTCTTATGTCTTCTAAAGTTAAGAATAACTATTATATTCCTTTACTTCTTCTATATTACTTATTTGTAAAGCCTATTATTAATTTAGGTGGCTAGGTTAATTATATCTTATAAGTCTTCTAGCTTGTCATGATAGATTATACTATCCTTAACTATTTCCTTTAATCTATTATAGAAGGCTATGCGTAATAGTGTATTATCCTAATTAATCTTTAACTATAGTTATTTAAACTCTGTTACATATCTAGCGACTAACCTATCCTGCTAGATCTAAGATATCTTTTGCTCTACTTAGGTCTCTTTATCAAGTTCTCTAAACACCTTCTAAATCTTATCCTTAAATGCTGTATAGCTCTTAAAAATAGTCTTCATGTCATCTTTATAATACCTTATCTTATTCATAAGATAGTCGTCTATAAAGGGTTGCATCTACGTGGCTACTTTGTCCTTTAGGTGCATACTAGCCGCGAGGATCTTATCTAAATCCTCTATTAGGGCATTAAATCAATAGTACAAATCCATGTTAGTAAGGAATAGCTTTAGGCCATCTCATCCTCTATTATACTTCTCTAGCGCTGCAATCTTTCCATAGGGTACAGTGTCCTTAGCCTAGAGCTAAGCAATTACTTACATTAGTCTATTAATCTATTCAGCCTATTACTATAACTAGTTAGCCTAGTTAGCTATTACTAATGCTAGACTTAAAGCAGGTGTACTAACACTACTACTAGTAGCACGTAGGGTAGTAGGAGCTACTATTACGTACGTTTAGGTTCTTAAACCTATAGGTAGTTAAAGTGTTACTAAGGGGTATACTAGCCTTTCCTAATCTAGGTAAGGGAAGGTAGGTTAGTGTATAGTATATACGTTAGGTAGTATACTTTAGTAGTTTAAGAGGTAAACGTGCGAAAGCAACTAATTCTATAATAAACTATAGAATAACTAAGTATTAATCTAGGTAAGAGATAAACTATAGAGAGTTAACTATAAAGAACTAGAATTAGAAAGATAAAGGAAATCTATCTAGTCTTTATACCGCTTATTCTATTCCTCCACTCTGTCCTGTGAATCTTGATCTTTAGAGATTACTAATTAAGGCGAGATTACTCTTGCTCCTTCGTACAGCTCTAATCTCTGGGGATTAGTGTTCTTAGTAAGATTAATGTCATATAATTACTAACCTAATCCTACCCCGCGCATTATCATGTTGCCGTCTCCTAGCCTTAACACCCTTAGCGCTACATTATCTAGTCATAGATACCTTATACCTATCTTATTCATAACACTAGAGTAGAACTAATGTAACGCACTACCTAAGTGTATTTTCTACCTTCTCTTAAAAGAAGAAGTAGCATAGACTAAGTGTAGAGCTAACTATAAGCTACTACTCCCTTCTAAGTACCTAGCGGACGTATGTTAACGTCATGAATACCTAGCACTTCCTAATAAGATAAAGGAAGATGCCTTTAAAAGAAAACACGCACTTACATGATAAGTATAGTGAACGTTACTAGAGTAGCAATACTAGCTACAAAGCTATCTAGAGGAAAAGGTAGCTAGAGATAATATCTTACATACTTAAACTATAAGACGCCCCCCTAGAGCTATTATAAAGGAAAGTTATAAGAATTTACCCTATAACTAGTGCTTTAATGACTTATATTAAGTACACCTCTTAGAGAAACTTAGGAAGGGTTTCCCACGAAGGAATGACCTAGAGATAGAGCATAGATACCTATCATAGATAGCGTGTTATAATAATAGCTACCTAATATACCTATCTAATAAATAGGGATTAGGTTAGTTTCTAAAGAAACCTAGAGGGTTAAAAAACTAGGATACTACTAAGGATAAAGTCACGCTAGTAAGAGCACTCCTATAAAAACCTTATATAATGTATGACACCTAGATCTACTAGTTTATTAATTAAAAGTAGAGGTACACGTATACGGACGTAGGCTTACAGTACTAGTAGACAGTAGAGCTACATAGATAATTATCTCCCTATAAGTAGTTAAGAAATTTAATATACCTTATTAAGATAAGGAACGTCTAATATAAGTAGTACTAGCTAATAATAGACTAATATCCTACGGTAATAGATTCTTAAGATTAGAAACCTCAAAAGTGTTATTCTACGTACTTAGAATTAAGGACACAACATCCCTTAATATTATAGATCTTAGTAAAGAAGATATATTAATTAGTTATAATTAGCTTAGGAAGTATAATCCTACTATAGATTAGTAGAAAGGAATAATGTTTAGCTAAGAACTAGCGCGTAAGGTTACTAGAATACGCTATAGAAGATTAAGCCTAGTAATCTAGAGCTTACCTAGTTAGACTAGATAGATTAGCAAGATATTACCTTATAAGATTAAGAAGATCTATAAGAAGGACCCTTTATAAATAAGAGTTATCTAGATACGAAGAGTTACACCTATAAAGGATAAACCCTAACTAATAATACTACTAGAATATAAGGAGTTTCACAACCTATTTAAAGAAATAGAGGAAACCGCATTACTAGATTACTAGGATTAGGATTATAAGATTCACCTAGAAGAAGGCGTAAAGCTGCGCCTAGGACTAATATATCTACTTACTCTTAACTAGCAGTTAGAACTAAGGGAGTACATTAAGAAGAACTTAAAATAAGGATATATATAAGAGAGTATAAGCCTAATAGCTTTACTAATGCTCTTTATCTTAAAGAAGAATAGAAAGCTATAACTCTACATAGACTATAGATAGCTTAACTATGTTATAAGAAAGAATTATTACCCTCTTTCTTTAATCTAGAAACTTATGGACTACCCCTAAGGAGTTAAGTAGATTATAAAATTTAATATATAAGATAGATTCTATTAAATACAGATAGCTAAGGGCTTTAAATAGCTAATAGCCTTTAAAACTTATTATAGATTATATAAGTATATAGTTATGCCCTTTAGACTAATAAACGCGCCTACAACGTTTTAGGTGCTTATTAACTAAGTACTTCATAAATACTTAGATATCTTTATAACTGCGTAACTAGATAATATACTAGTATATACCTTAGGAACGTTTAAGGATTACATTAAACACGTTAAGAAGGTGCTTAGGAAGCTTAGGGAGTATTAATTACCCTTATAGCTAGAGAAATATGAATTCCACGTTAAAGAGATGGATTACTTAGGATTTATTATCTTATAAGATAGCATCGCTATAGACCTAAAGAAAGTCAAAACTATAAGGGAATAGCTAAAACCTAAAATAGTTAAGAACGTGTAATCCTTCTTAGGATTCGCTAACTTCTACTAGAAGTTTATTTAGGGATATTTAAAGACTACAGTACCTTTTACAGAGATTACTAAGAAAGAGAAGGGATTCTAATAGAGATAAGAGTAGTAGAAGGCTTTTAAAAAGCTAAAGGAACTATTCCTATTAGCCCCTATGCTATAGATGCATAATCTAGAACGTCTACTATAAGTAGAGATAGATGCATTAGATTACGCCTTAGGAGTAATCCTCTTATAGTAAGGTAATAATAGAAAGTAGAGACTAGTGTTCTACTACTCTTAGAAGTTCTTAAGAGTAGAACTTAACTACGACGTTTATGATAAGGAACTACTAGCAATAGTAGATGCCTTTAAATAATAGCGAGCCTAGTTAGTTAGCACTAAATACTAGGTAGAGGTATATTTAGATTACTAGAACCTAATAAGTTTTATAATAACTAAAAAACTTAACTAATGATAGGTTAGATAGGCTAAAATAATAGTAGATTATGACTTTAAAGTACACTATCGCCTAGGATCACTAAACGGAGTAGCGGACGCTCTTAGCTAGAGATCTAACCTTTAAGAAATAAACTAACCTATCACACACGACGCTATTCTATGAAAGAAAGCAAGTAGATGATTAGTCTATAACTAACCACGACTAGTCTAAGGGACTATAGTTAAACGACTAGCTAAGGTAGCTATGATTGCGTAGATATAGGATAGATGGTAGGATAAGCTAGCCTAGGACCCTAGCGCATGAAGATTAGTTCCTAAGGATAAGGCATGATTACTTATCTAAGAACTACATGAGTCTAAGCTTTATAGACACCTAGGGATTAACAAAATAGTTTAACGTATCTTAAATAAGTACTTAATGCCTAACGTACGAAAAACGGTTTAAGACATGATAGGTAACTATTTAGCATGCTCTAAGAATAAGCCTAAGAGATATAAGCCCTATAGATTACTTTAACTACTAGAACCACCCGCACGCCTATAGATTAGCGTCATGATGGACTTTATTATAAAGCTCCTAAAATTGTTAGAACCTAGATTAGCACGGCTATGTGACTTAATATTAGTAATCATTAACTAATTGACCAAAGCATTAATATTTATACCTATAGAAGAAATAGTTATAGCTAAAGAAATAGCTTACAAAGTAACTAAGGCACTTATTAGTTAACATAGTATGCTAGAATAGTTTATTACTAATTAAGGAACATTATTTACCTTTAAATATTAGAGCACGTTCTTAGTAAAGCTTAGAGTTAATAAAAAGCTTTTAACTAGCTTCCATCTATAGATAGATAGTTAGATGGAATAAACGAACCAGATACTAGAATAGTATCTAAGGATGTACGCTAATAAACTATAAGATAACTAGGTTAAACTCCTACTAATAGCGTAATTAGCCTATAACAGCATAAGATCCTTAATAATAGGATACTCGCCGCACTACGCGAATTATAGATATAAGCTAACTACTTATTAAAATCCTAAAGACGTTAAGAGTCTTTTAGCTAAAGCTAATAATAAGGCACGACTACTTCATAAACTACATAACGAATTAAGCTAATAAATCACTTAAAAGAACCTTACGACAGCTAAATTAGTAAATAAGAAAAGGCTTAAGGAACTAACCCTTAAAGAGGAAGATAAAGTTTTTCTATTATAAAAAAATTTAAAAACTAAATGACCATGTAACAAACTAGACAACCTCTAAATAGGACCTTTTTAGATCTTAGAGGCTAAGGGACTAGTAACGTTTAAACTAAAGCTCCCTAAAAGCATGCGTATATACCCTATCTTTTATAAATTACTCCTTAAACTAGCACCACCAGACGCTAAAGTCAAGACAAGGATTAAGCTTAAGGATGAAGATTATAAGGTTAAAGAAATTAGGGACCTACGGAAATTTAAGCGTTAGTGGAAGTACTTAGTTAAATAGAAGGACTAGCTAGATAGCTAGAATACCTAGGAACTAATATAGAATCTTATAGACTATAAATAATTAGTAAAAGACTACTACTAGCGGCATCTAGAGGTAATAACTCTGTGTTCGCCAGGAATTAGAAAAGTTAAAAGATAAAGAAGGATTAAAAGAAATTAGAGAAGGATTAGCCTATAACTAGCCTAGGTTAGCTAATAACAGTTTAGATAGCGGTGGTTTAGATAAAATAGTAGTCCCTATACTCTTTAAGGTCTCTGCCTCTTGCGCAGCGTCTATTACGCTTAGGATATAGTAATCCTAGTTTATAAAAGAATACTTATAGGCTTTAAGTTTAGCTAGCTCTACGCAAAGCTAGGCAGACTTAGCCTAAAGCTGCGCGGCCTTAACTTTAGAATAATGAAGTGTAATTTACTTCTTCTCTTTCTCTATCTAAACTTTCTCCTACTCCTCTTTAGGAATAAACAAACTGCACTTAGCGTAAACCTAAATGCAGGTAGCACACTAACCTATGGCTGCATTAATAAAATAATAAAGCTTACGCTTTTAATAATGCTTATAACTTAGCGTTATTTCTAGACCTTAAGAGCGAACTTAATTAGCTTAATATTAATGGCACATGGTGGATAACTTAGACGGAACCTTAGGTATAGTTAGGGAAAGATTAGTAAAACCCTAAAAGAGGCTATAATACTATAAGTAACTAGGGATACGCACGACTTATATACTAGCTATAAGAAGAAATAGCATAGCAGATACATCTCCTAGGATATTAGGATGATAACCTTAAAGAGGGGGATAATGTTATAAAATAACGTATAAGCGCAGCCACGTAGGAATAATACGCTTAGGGTGAGTATTAGATAGTAGGGCGCTAGATAGGGTTAGGGCGTTAGTTACGTAATCATGATCCCGCTAAGGCTTAAAGATCCCATGGATCCTAGGATTAGGCAAAGATCTAGAGAGTAAAAGGAGTAGAGGCTCTAGGCGGGATTAAGGACTTATTAGAGAAATAAAGTAAGTAGTATAAAGACTAGATAGATTTCCTTTATCTTTCTAATTCTAATTCTTCGTAGTTAACTCTTAATAGTTTATCTCTTACCTAGATTAATACTTAGTTATTCTATAGTTAGTTATAGAATTAGTTGCTTTCACACGTTTACCTCTTAAACTACTAAAGTATACTACCTGACGTATACACTATACACTAACTATCCTCCGTTAATATGGATTAGGCTTAGCAAGTATACCCCTTAGTAATAATAATACTCTTAGCGCTATTAAAGGTCTAGAGCTTTGCCCTTCTTCTTACACTTCTCTTTAATAGATAGCGCCTGCCTAAGCCTATCATTATTATGCTTAAGTAGCTTATTTTTAATAGATAGATAGTAGAGTAATTAATAAAGCTCCTTTATATCTTAACTACCCTATTCTTTTACTACTAATTATATAAGCCTATCTATCTTTCTCTAGTTATAATTACTAAGCCCTAATAAGGAGCTATCACCTAATTCTTAATCCTAGGTGAACCTATTAAGGATAGAATTAGGATTAGGTAGTGATATACCTATAGCTCTAAAAGAGCTAAGGATAGTTAATTCCTTAAAGGAGGCCTTCCACGCATTCTAGAATAAGGGGAAGAAGTTACCTTTAGTAATAGAAGCTAGGCCCTAGCTTCTATAAAAGTATCTTAATAGCTCTGCTAAGTAGGCTGTTAATAGAGGCTTAAACATCGCAACGTTAAGTAGCTAAAGCGTATAAGTTAAATAAGGAGGTAGGATAGCAAAGAGGATCTTATTCTAATTATAGTAGTTAATAAAGTCTATAGTAATATAAAATCCATAGCCGTCTAGGATTAAAAGTTAATATAATTATTAAGTCTTCTTTTTTATATAGTAATTAAATACTTACTTAAGCTAGGCAAGTCTAATATTATTATTTATCTAGCTAGAGGATAATAAGGTAATAAAGACTTTATAATATCCTACCTTAATATCTTCTACCTAGCTTAATTAGATGCCCTTATTAGTAGCCTTATAGATAAGGCTTAGTAGTAGAGCTAATCTATTAGCGTAGATACATGCTAGGAGCGTAATCTATACGTAATTACTATCCTAGAGTAATGCCCTAACCTCCTTCTTCTCTTATATTTATCTGCTAAATATCCTCTTTATTCTACTAATAATACTAATTAGGACGCCTTTTTTATCTATATTATAGATCTAATAAGGATCTATGTGATATTAATTAACCTTACTATATAGAAGGTTAAAATAGAGGTAATATTTATCCTTTAAATTAGCTTTGTAGTAATTACTGTCCATACTAACTATCTATTATAAGATAAGATAAATGCTATATTAATTAATAAAGTGGGTAACCTAGCTCTCACTAACTAGCTCCTTTACTATTATTAAGGTAAAGTTCCATATCATCTCTCTAGTAGGAGGTATATGTCTCTCTATAAGTCTTTTAATATATTATACAAGCTCCTACTCTTACTATGAGGTGAGCTTTTGCTAGCTAGAGTTCTTAACTTGTGTAGGGCGCGTTATCCCTTAATGCCTTTAGATTAATGTAGACTGTACAACACCATATTTAGTAGTAGTTTTTATATATGATAAAGTTTCGCCTGGCTTTAGTAATTCAATATCATTAATTGCAGCTTGAATTGGATCCATATTGGTGGAGTTGTCGCGTGTTGAAAGTAGGGTGTTTTGGTGTTGCCCGCGCATCACGCGCACGGACACGTTACGGCTAGCTTATTGGAAAGATCACGATACAAACATTAGTTATAAGTAGTAAAAAGGATTAAATAGCGAAAAGCAGCCATTTTATACAATCTCTTCAAAGAACTATGAGGGAGAAGATACTGGAAAAGGTACTGGGGCGGAAGTCAGGTTTTGCGCGACACAGGGATGGTCGTTAGGCACCAGACTGCCGCCAGTAAGCAGCAGCATCCTTCGCGCTGGGCGCCATGGCTGACATATGTGAATCATCTCTGACGTTGTGGAACGTTTTCTTTTCTATTTCATCTCAACCTCTTTTTCAGTCGGGATTTCACCCTAAATTTTCAGATACATCCTACACAGTCGGCAGGATTTAATTTTGTTAACATGACTTCTACCTTGACAACCGAAGCAATCGAGCTCCAGCCATTACCAGTTGTCGCCGCCTTCCCAAATCCTTCAGGGTCCAAAGACAATCTCGAGCATTTTATTTGGCTTCCCGAGAGTCGTGAAGCCGTCAACCCTCCCAATGTCCCCAAAGACGCCTCTGTTCCTACCTCTTCGGAGGTGCGACCTTTATCCAAACTCCAACTGGCGATGACAATCCTCCAGCCATCCCTTATCAATTTCTTTGGCAGCTTCACAACAGGCATCATCACCGTTGGCCTTCCGACCATTGCATCGTCCATATCCCTCCAACGCTCTCTATACCTCTGGCCATCTTCCATCTACAGTCTCACGTCCGGTGCTGCACTTTTGATCGCCGGCTCTGTTGCTGATATCATCGGCCCGCGACATGTCGAGGTCTGCGGCATATTCCTCGTAGGCATCTTTGTCTTGGCATGTGGCTTCTCCCAAACTGGCATTCAACTTGTTGTCTTCCGCGCACTACAGGGAATAGCTTTAGCTATGCATATTCCGGCCTCGGTCGCAATCATCGCGACAGCGGCGCCCGCAGGCAGGGCGCGGAACATCGGCTTCGGTTGCTTGGGTCTGAGTCAGCCGCTAGGGTTCTCATTTGGAATGGTACTTAGTGGAATCATGATCGAGAGGATTGGATGGCGATCTGGGTTTTACCTGTCGGGAGCCGCAATCTTATTTGCTGCTGCCGCCTCTTGGTTGACGCTACCTAAGGTGAAGCCCGAGGCAGAGGGTCTGACAATAGGGGACTTACTGAAGAAGCTGTGGAGAGATGTCGATTGGGTTGGAGGAATCATTGCTGGCAGTGGATTGGCATTGTTGTCCTACGTCCTAGCGTGAGTGAATTGAAGCCGTTGGACTACCTGCGCACTCTAAGACTAACATACTAAAGGATGGTAAGCGCCGACCTGTCCATTATCCGATCTGCAACAACCGCTTCATTGCTTGCTGTCAGTCTCGTGCTGCTCGTTGCATTCCCCCTTTGGATGCGATATCGTGAACGGAAAGGACAATCCGCCCTTGTTCCCAATTCGTTGTGGAAAAACACGCGATTCGCAAGCATCTGCGCCCTTGTTGCATTGTCGTATGGCGCGATAAATTCGCTTGAACTATTCTCCAGCTTGTAGTAAGTATCGCACGCAAAAATGAGGATGGAAACCACTTAACGATTCCTAGTTTCCAAGAAGTCCAGAATCATTCCATGCTCATTACGTCTCTATACCTCCTTCCCAATCTCATGGTCGCTGTGTGTATCAACTTGAGTGTGGGTATCTTCGTCGATCGGCTGCCTGCAGGCTGGCTTGTTGTGGGAACCTCGCTGCTGAGCGCTCTCGCACCACTCATGATGGCATTGGTTGATCCAAATTGGAAGTACTATTATCTCGAGCTCTGGGCGCAGATGCTCGCTCCGTTGAGTACTGATGTACTGTACACAGTGGGCCTCATCATTGTGAGTGACAGCTTTGACGAGAGAACCCAGGCTCTTGCAGGCGCTGTTTTCAGCACAGTAGCTCAATTCGGAACAAGTTTGGGTGTTGGGGTATGCCAGGTGGTCGCTCTAGGGGTGATGGGATCAGACGTGAATCCAGTGATGGGCAAGGAGGGATTTCCTTTCGCCACCTCCGGAATACCTCCTTCCGGAATCCCTCCATACTATTCCTAGGAGAATTGATTCCAAACAGTAGTATTTGATTGGTGAATTGCTCGTCACGTGTTCAATATGATGCCGTCGGTGTTTCAGCTTTTTGATACACGAGAGACGTCAACTCTCCCGTCGCCAGCTCTCTGTACACCCATATTATCCCGTGCAATACGTTTTCGTCAACAATACTATACTTTTATCGCTTGATTTAATCAATATGACTTCTTTCAACACTCAGAGAACGCCTGAGAGTACTCAAGTGGCTATTTTCGAGGACGAGAGCGCTGGGTCGCTAACTGAACTTGACACTGCGGATATCCCTGTGCCCACCTCACTTCAAGAGACGAACAATGAGAGTGTAGAGGTGCTTCTGGCTGGCCCGTCAAGCGTTTTTCAAGCCCAGTTCGACTATGGGTGGGTGGTGTGGGAGCACCCTGAGCTCGTAAGTTGCCGTAGGCTCTCTTACTGTAAGAGAACGCGAGCATGGTGGTGGAAGTACGGAGTCCCTATACAACGCGCCACTAGTGGAAAAGACAGCGAGTCTATTAACGAGGAGTATTTCCTGTGTAAGACGTGCCATCTTAATATCCCGAGCAGTAATTGCAAGATTACTATTACCCGCGGAGGTTCTGGCGTCCTGGCGCACTTTTGATTAGCTTATTAGAAAACCTTTACCGCTGAAACCAATCCAGGAGTACCAACTCAGACGTTGGAGAAAGCAGTGGATTTAAGCCACAAGGATAAACAAGAGGTGGCAAATACTATACTAGACATGCTAAGTCCTGAGACCCTCAAGCAGGACATCCTCTGCTGGCTTGTTCAGGAGAATATTGCGTATCAGGTGGTCGACAGTCCTCACTTTAGGCAAATATTTGCTCGCCTGCAACACTTTGCGTGGAGGGAGCTGATCCCTAGTAATCGCACCTTCTGACGATGGGTTCTACAGGAGTTCTATCACTATAAACAGGAAATTAAACTCATACTCGCAGAAGCGTATGGCAAAATACATCTCTCATTCAATATATGGACTTCTCGTCGTTAAAAAGCTATAAACGGCGTAACAGCTCACTGGGTGGATCACCGTGGCGCCTGCTAAACAGCACTACTTGCTTTAACAGAAATGCCTGATACTTATAGTGGTATAAACCTCTACGCAAATACTCTTAAAGTAATCGACGACTACAATATCCATGACCGCGTTGGCTACTTTGTACTCGACAATGCCTCGTCAAACGACGTCGCCGTTAATGAGCTCTGCCGTGAGCTAGGGCTCAACTCTTAGTAAACAAGACTACGCTGTGCAGGTCATATTATCAATCTCATTACTCGACAAGCTCTATTCGGCGAGGACTATGAGATGTTTGACGCATATCTTGCTCGTACAGCAACTCTTGAAGAGGAGGTTAAGTTGTGGAGGGAGAAGGGGCCAATTGGTTATATATTCAATATCATTAAGTGGATCCACAGCTCTCCCGGCAGAACACAGCGATTCAATAAGGCCCAAATCGATATGTGGCACTCAGAGCATCCGAATATGACAGCTCCTGCACTGATATTGGCATTGCGACACGATAATTCTACTCGATGGAACTCTACCCGCGATATGATTGTAAGGGCCCTACGCCTGCGCAACTCTATTGACCACTTTCTTGATATGGAGTATATGCGATACGAGCGCCTAGTTAGAGAGCGCACTGAGAAACCCCTTAGAGAGTTGCCAGCCGACTTACTTACCCGGGTAATACTTTAAAATCGTATAGGATCTGACGATTGGGCCATCCTTAGGGAGCTTGCCGACCTACTCGAACCTTTCAGGGAGGCCACTAAACAACTCGAAGGGCGCCCCTCTGAGCTATCAAGCGATGGGATTTCTGAGGTAGTCCTCATTATTAAGCTCTTGATGGAGCGACTGGAGAAACTCAAAGTCGAATACTGTGAGAGTGTTGATGTGGATCGCCGCGCGTTCTGGGTAGCAATTGAACAAGCCTGGCAGAAAGCAAAGCACTACTATGAGCTCACGGATCGTACGCCTGTTTACGCAGCACTAATTTTACTGGATCCGCGTCTCAAATCACCCTGGTTATACAGAGAGTGGGGTGATGAGTTTGCGCGCGAGGGCATCAAAATAGTGACCAAACTGTTCGAGAGCGAGTACAACCAACTGCTAGAAAAACAACTCTCACAAAGCTCTCAAGACTCACAACTGTATAACGTACTCGGAGAGACCTCTGGTAACAGGCGTAAGAAGAGAAAACTCACTTCTCTCAAAGAATAATTGCGCGCGTCGTACTGGCTTAGTGCGCCGCAGCAAACAGAGAACGAGCTGCTCGTATATCTCAAAGAGCCTCCACATACTGAACCTGAACTGATCCCTGCGCAATATTGGCGACGAGTTGAGATAAAAGCTAAATATCCAAAACTACACCGTATGGCAATTGATTTGCTATCAATCCCTGCCATGAGCTCTGAACTAGAGAGGATATTTTCCAACGCTGGTGTTATTCTTACGCCACGTCGCGCACGCCTCGGAGAAGAGCTACTACAAGGATCTCTGTGCCTTGGTAACTGGAGTAGAGCTAGTCTCATCACTCTCGGAGAGCATGGGCAACAGTATCAGGGCACTGAGGTTGCGGAGATTGGTTCTCTCGACGACTGCCTTCACGGGAGAGTTGACGGTGACGGCAATAGTAGCGACGACGACGAGCGTATACTGTTTCAGGAGCAATGGGATGGTTCAATTGGTAGCGACGGCGATATCAACTAATACACGTTGATTTGTTGTGCGTACAATATTGTTACTACGTAGCCAATCGAGAACAATCATTCCTTACTACTCCTCAACACCAAGAACCACTACGCACTAGCTAGCTCCGCAGAAATTGATATATCACGTAAGGATAAGCTCATTTCAGCGTTTGAAGCTACTATACAATTAGTTAGTAAGTTTCAAATAGTAGCATGGGGCAAATCCTAGGAGCTTCCGGACGGATCTCGGAGGGAATCCTTTCCTTCTTTGCCTATCACTGCGTGAATCCGAGTGACCATCCGAACAGTACAACTTCGGAGGGTGTTAGTGGCATGCTGAGAGGGTATCGGGCGAGCTTCTGGACGATGTTCGCCTCGATGGCGTGTTGTATTCTTATAGCGATCGTTGGGCTGCGGCGGACTGGTAAGGTAGGCTTGAAGAAGGACTAGAGTTAAGGATTAATAGGGCTCCTTTAGCAAATAGTATTCGAAAATCTGTCGTGCGCGAAAGTCAGACAACCTCCTTGGACAAGATTCTGTATCACCTCTATACTGGGTATCACCAATTCAGTTGTAATATCCCCGTTAAATTCGATTTCTAAAGTACAGAAACCCAAAGATCCGCGACGCAAGATATATCTTGCCCTGAGTTGTTTCCTAGTTCCTGCCTCCAGTACTTGGGGACGGAATGACAGTTCCTGGTTTGAAGTCCTTCACCTCGTTCACCTCGCCCGAGCCGCGCACCACATATTCTCTCGCCAAACCTTTCAGATGTAACTCTCCAAGTTCCCTATCCTCAAAGTGGAACGGACCAATATCCACAGACTTTCCGGCGTCCCAGTTGTAACGATCAAAGATATGGATGCGGTACTGGAGGGATCCTCCACCAGATGCCTTCGTAACAACGCCCGTCACGCTGTACGAAAAGCCGCCAATAGCGTAAAACCAATCCCAGCTCTGATCTTTTGTGGCGTAATATGTCGACCATTTACTGGAGAATGTCTTGCTGCCGGTCGCCTCAGATATGGCCTTGTACGCAGCGGTGGCCTCATTCTGGGCTAAAGCCTGCGCCGCCTCGCGAAACTTGGGAAGGTCCTTCATCATGGGCCCTGGAGCGACGTTGAGGTCCTTGCCGGAATTGTCCAGGTAGTGTCGCATTCCGCGCTCCGCATTATTGAGTCCGATTTCACCGGCAGCCACGGCGATGGAGAAGAACTTAGTTTTGGAGAGATGGTCTTTCCATCCTGCGTCTTTCGACTTATAGGGACCAATGCCGTCGCCGTCAGCAGGCTTGGGAGGATCTGCCGGCGCTCCGGGAATAGCAGGAGCTCGAAGTGACAAGCTGGAAGGGAGCGCAGCGGCACTTGTGAAGGAAAGTAGAAGAGGAAGAAGAGGAAGAGTTGCTTTGAGCAGAAACATTTTGCTGAGTATGTCGAATTCTGGGACGAAGTTAAGACAACTTTCTGGATGCTTCATTGTCGCTTACAGCGCGCTCCCTTTTATACTATCGCCGTGATGTTAACTTGGGATACACATATCGCATTCATCTGAACCTTTAGCCCGCGGGGCGTCTGGTAGCTACATCATCCAGCAACTTGACGTTTCACATTTCTCGCGATCGTATTTCGTATTTCGTACTTCGCCTGTGGGGGATATTTGTACTCCTCAAAGGCGAGGCTGTGGGGCCGATGTTGTGTAAATGGAGCACCTTTCACCCTTCACCTCTGCCGGAGCTGAATCATTTCTTAAGCCATTTGTTTCGTCCGACGTCATTGCGAGTTCAGCTCTGGGCCCTAGGGGATACGAAATTCGTTTATAGTAAGATTATCCCCCCTGATTAATTTCCGTTCGTATTTAACGTCCACGCTTAGATCTACCACGGTTGTGATGATGTAAGGAGATCCGGTTGGCCCCCAAACCAAGCGTTTCAGATTATTAATAACTGGCCAGGTGGCGCGAAAAAGAGGCGGCGTCGCTGCGCTAATCGCGTGACGTCATCTCGTATCCAAGTTCTAAGGTCACTTCATTCAAAGTTCATTTTCCTCTCGGCGAAATGGAAATAGATTCATCATTTCGCGTTCATTGGGCGGAGGGACGTACTAAGCGAGGCGATGTCCCACTGGACTGCGAATCAGACCCTTCAAGGCACACAAAATGACATCCTCGTAGCTTAAAGAGTCTCACCTGTCCATTACTCCCTTGATGAATATCTGGCTGATTCTTAGCCTACTGATGTGTATAGAACACTGGAGGGTATGAGGCTCTGACCCGCAATCGGAAGAAGGCTGATAGGATAACGAGAGCTTTGGATTGCTATACAAAAGAATGAATAAAGGAACAGTTCCTAACTGTGAAAAGAACGGTTCGATACTGTATCGTACAAACAAGAACTGAAAACTGATAGTATTACATGGTGGATGATGATGATGATCACCGAGAGCTACTCGGGTAAAAACCAATGGCTCGGGCTAATCACATGACTGTGGGCGCATCCTTACACCACACTACGGGGAAGTCCGATGCTAGAAAGTATTCATGTCGAGATTGAACCCCAAATCCTTACTTTAGCGGGTCCTCGGCTCTGATTTCTGTCCAGCGATTTGTGGAGCGAGAATGCTCCCACTTTCTCAAAAATCCCTCCGTGACCTTCCAAGATCCTAGGTCCTAGGGATCACCCCAGACAATCATATATTTACGATCAGCCTCTCTGGTCTCCATCTTGTCTTTTATTCCAATAGGCTGGTTTTCAAGGCTGCCGAAAATATCACTGTACCAGTAGGGGGCAAGCAGTAGTGGTTGAATTATATCAACAACGTTTGTGAGATGATGGCAATGATTGACATATCTCAATTATTCGAGATATGTCAAAGGATTGATATGGTTGCTCCTACATTTTAGCCCTAAGATAATTCAAGCTTAAAATGGTGTTAACATGGTGTTGAAATGCTTTAACATGCTTCTAACATAGTGTTAATGTTAACATGTACACTTACTAGCCTACTATTTAGGAAGGAGCTATAATGGGTACTTGCTATTAGTACCTAATAACATTCACTACCTTAGCATCCTCAGCGCATAGCCCTAGGCTACCTAGTGCAGCATGGGGATGTTTATTTTATAGGATATTAACCTCCTAAGCATTCCTGCACTATGTGCAGCATTATAGCGTTAATAACCACCCTATACAGCTACTACTAAGCTTGCTAAGGCTTATTAAACGCTAAATAAAGCTCTCTATACGCTATATATCTAATATAATATATATTAGGCTTGAAATAAGTTACTGTTAAGACATACTTTAGCTAAGATATTACTAATAGCGTGTCACAACTATGTCAGGATAAACACCATGTCAGGATAGACATGTATTAAGCCTTAGTATATAACACTTTATAAGCTATCTCTATAAGGTGTTGAAGTAGTAAATGGATTACTACACTATTACCAAATTAGAGACGATTTCAACACTAAATCGGCTACTACTGCGCGCCCCTTACTGGTAAAGTTCTCATTCGTCAAACGCGCCTATCGCACGAATTAGTGTATCACGCACTGTATGTAGCATCTCTGGAGTGCTCAAAAGACCACATGAAAAATGTCGTGATCGAGAGACCTCAAACATGCACGAAGAAACCTTGGTCAAGGAAGACCAGGAGAGCTTGCGTTTCTCCTGGGCATTCTTGATGGCAGCGTCCTTCAGGAATTGCAGAGACTGGATCGGTTGAGGAATCTGCCTGCTGGCGAGAGCTACAGAGGTTACGAGATGCCGTTAAGAACGACAGCACCAATCGATAGTACGCTAGACCAAGCCAACTGCCATTCAGTATGTGGCATCGTTAGCAGCAGACAAGCCAGCAATAGTACTGCCCGAGATGAGTGCGACTCAATTATCTAGTAGCGCAATAACAAAGTAGAGGAAGCCACACCATACCTCATCGCTAGCGTGATGCTAGTAGATGAAGGCGTTATGAAGCTTGACTCCCTTCTGCATATCCCGAAGTGTGCCAATGGCTGCCTTGCACTGAAGGTTCCATGTCGAACTGTATGCATACGGCATGTTGGTCCTTGTATATCCGTAGTAGTAGGCCATCAATAAACCTATGGATGCCTATCCCCGTGCCAGCCACAATACAAATTCATCGGCCGTTGAATTGGTGTAGAATTGGCAGCTCTGCTCCTTCACAATCTCGGCATCAAGGACCCTTCGTGCCAGCTGTCTCGTCGCAAGGCTTTTTAGGCACAACGGAGCATTGGATTGTTACTTGCTTGATGCCTTGGACTTGATGTACTAGTTAACGACGTCATCATCCGCAACGCAAGGAACCTGGAGGTACCAGGTACTCAATTGCGAAATGGTTCGTCGAGCTAGACGGATGAATGTAGTGAGGAAACCGGCCATGACAAGAGGATAGACCAGGATACCATGTTTGACCCAAAGCGTAATAATTGGGGACAAATGTAGAATGGGAAAGCCACGCAGCATGTTGGATTATTAAAAAGCGAGGTTTTAAATTGGTGGCCGGAGATGATATGGGGAGGCAGGCTTGGAAAGGTGGGGGCGCCGCTTGGAAGTAGAGGCGTCGGGATAGGGTTAGAGAATAAAAGGAAAGAGGTGAGGAGGAAGGCTGGCGACGGGAGGGCGATCATGTTATAGACGTCAAAAGCGGCGGGTTGATGGGGCGGAGAGCGATGCCTGATAGGATGAGACATAGATTCAAGGAAAAGTCTTCGTTCTGGGGTCTTGAAATGATCCAAATTGCCTCTGATGATAATAAGAACGCGTCTCGCCTTGAATAGATAGGTATAGGATGAACCCCGAACATCTCTTGCGGGTCAAGTTACTGGTTCCATGGTCACTGGGCAGGCCCTTCAGCGATAGAGAGTATAAAGTAAAGCCGGCAATCGACGGAGTCTACTGTACAATGCAGAGTATGTCTGCGAGACTTAGGGTGATAAAGCTGACATTCCCGACTCTGACGGAAGCGAGGAAACAAAGTCCTAGGCCTGTCCGGGGATTCTCGCAAAGAATTTCTATGAAAGGCTCACCGAACTCAAGCAAGATGGGTTTACAAGATTGTTCGCGACCGCGATCGTCAACAACCTCCTGATGCGCCGGAGCAAAAATCGTGATAGAGCCAAGACAGTCGAACGCCTGTTACAATATTGCACAGTAGCTTGCGAGGGATATCAAGACATTTGCTCCCACGTGGAAGTGTTGAACCATCGTTATGTCTGTGACAACTGTGATGGAACCAAGAGATGACTAAGCTCCGCGAAAAACGGGTATCGTTTCCAGTCTAGGAGGGTAACGGGGGACTGGGTTATTTGTGTGTATATTTGGGATGATTCGACGTATGGTCGGTCGACCTCGCATGGCCGCCTTGATGAAAGCGAAAGATGTGCCTGTGTGCCAGCTGGCTTTATCAAACGCACCGCCTTTGTATACATGTAGCTGGTGAACGATGGGCTTGCCGTATATGATGACCACTGGAAGTCATGCCAAGGAAACGAGAAAGGTCAACAGGGCGCAGAATGGCTCGTCATCGCCACCAAGATGTGTACAGCCCGCACGAAGTCCGCAAGCCGGAAGATAGTTCTATGAATACGAGCCCGGGCGACCCAGTTTATGCTTCTTGAGCAAAATTGAAGTGGGGCCACTCCGATGGAAGTGGTATAGGAGAGATATACATAGGTGGAAAGGCGATGCGCCCAAGGGAGAAATTGCAGGCCGTTGGATATTGAAATATAAATGGAAGGCATTCAGACCTGCGCTGCCCTGCTGATATAGACTTGCGAGATGGCCATAACAATCAAATAGGAGCGTTCGAGCTGGTAGGCAACGAATCTCCGCCTCAGTGTGATGGGCGTGTGATGTACCCATGGATGGCGTTTGTTCACGGGCAACTCGGAAAACACCTTTTTATCATTCTGTTTAGAAGGGGAAGCTGGATGGAACCATTAATATGGGCTTAAGACGTGGTTGTCGGTATGTCCCAATCTGTTTATTAAGAGGCCCAGAGGTTTAGTAGGTTGGGCGGTTCTGTAGTACTTGATGTTATTATATTACTTATAAAGTTTATACTTCTACTTTCTCTTAGTACCTAGCTTCTACCTTAATTCTTCTAACTTCTTTTAAGCTTCTCTCGATTCTATCTCTTTCTTTAAGCCGTAACCCTGAATCAAACTGCGGCGGCGGATTCGCCTTAACAAACTCCTTCCACGGCCTACATGTCTGTGCCATCACGTCTTTATAATCACCCTTCTTAATCTGATCCGGATGCTCAATCATATTCATATACAAGCCCGCGCTAACGTGGATAACAACATGACAATGCAAACTCCACACACCCGGATTATCAGCCTCAAACTGAATCACCAGATAACTCGGATTCCCCGGGAATCCCATGCGCATCTGCGCTGAGTCACGCCGCTGCGGGTTCTCCGCTTGGACGATCTTGCCATTCCATTGCCCCATGCCTTCATCCAGTATCCAGAAATCGGCGTGACCGTGCAGGTGCATGGTGTGCGTGACGGGGAACGAGTTGTAGATGACGAGCCGGATGTAGTTAGCGTCGCCGTAGTTGTGGATGTTGTACTCGGGATGGTCCGGGAATTCGGTCACGCCGTTGGAAGCGGCGAGCAGAAGCGGGGTTTCGCTGAAGTTGGCTCGGAACTGCGAGCTGTCGACGAAGAAGACCAGGTTGCCCGTGGCGTTGGGTTCGGCTTTGATTTGGATTTCTTTGGTCAGGTCAGGGGTGGGGACCGCACGCTTTTGGATGGGCTGGGTTATGTTGAGGGGGTCCTGTTGTGAGTGGTTAGTACGTTCAAGGGTGAGTTAGATATGCTGTGGGAGGTTTAAGGGATCGAACTTACGTTCAAGCAAGCGTTAGTTTCCCAGATATGCTTCTCAGAGGTTGGCTTCTTGGTCTCATCCGCGTTGGGGTAGTACACCCCAGCCGTGGCATTGGGTTGCCACACGGTTCCGTTAACGCAGAACACGTCCGCTTCACTGCGCATCCAGAAAGTATCACCATTTTTGCCCTTTGCTACGACAATGACATCTGTACGCTGACCAATGCCTAGTGTCACGGTGTTCGTCTTGTATGGCTCTACTGGAACAAAGTCGTTCGCGACGACAGTGAGTTCGTGCTCATCGACGGAGAAGTGCTGGATCACAGCTCCTCCAGCATTGATGAGGCGGAGTAAATGCTTTTTGCCCGGCTGGAAGCGGAATTTGGCAACATCAGTCGAGTTGGGCTTGCAGTCGCTACCGTGAGTATCGAGGTTGCAGTCGAAGGGTGCGCGGCCGTTGATGAGATTGGTGTCGACAGGGATGAAGAGGGGTGGGATCTGGTAGACAGGGAGGAGATAGGAAACATAGTCCACGTGGTACATGTCATGCTGCAAGGTTTCTGTTAGTCTGTCTCGGATTATTTGTCTAACGATTCAAGGCCACTTACAAGATGAATTGGCCCAAGATCAATGTCATACTCCTCCGCGTACTGGGAGCCATGAATGATCAAAGCTCCAAATAGACCATCCGTATACTGCGCCGTGAAATGTGCATGCCACCATGTCGTCCCAGCTACATCAAGCTTAAAGGTGTATGTGAAGTTGCTTCCGGTAGCAATTGGACATTGGGTGACGGACGGCACGCCATCAGCCCACTTAGTGTCTCGCTGAGGGAGACCATGCCAATGTATACTGGTTCCCTCCTTGGGGCCATCGATTTTGTTAATGACCGTCACGGAGATAGTATCGCCCAAGTTAGCTTCGATCGTCGGTCCGGGATACTCGCCATTAACGACAAGAAAGTCGCGCGTAACGCCGTCGGGATTGAGCGTCTTTCGCGTGAGCTCGAACGTGAAGTGGCGCGTCTGCGGCGGCTCTTGTCTCTTGTGCAGAGTGAGCGGCTCAAAGTCGAGCGTCCCTAGCAGAGATCCGCCTTTGCAGGTTAGAATTCGGTCGGAATCGGGGTGTAACAATGGACAAGACGAGATTTGGATCCGGAGAAAAAAGGTGCATACCGTTGGTGGCCTCCTGAGATAGCGAAGCTACCAGCGGGGCTGAAAGCAACATAAAGGGCTTGAACCACGTCATGTCGAGAATGACTGCTGTTGAGCTCACTCTAACCAAAAGAAAGTGCGTGAGTTTGAGCAAGACGGAACTGGAACTTGTCGAAATGAGGCTCTGAACGAGTGGGAGAAAGTGATTGAGTGATCGAGCAGCAACTACAGAGGAAGACTATATAAGGTGGATATCACGTGACCTGAGTCCGTCTTCAAACAGAACTATAGTTTTGAGGCGGCCGAAGCCATGTGGTAAAATAAGGCCTAGAGTCTCGCCTCATCGCCCTGTCCGCGAGACCGTCCTTTGCCTCCTGGAGGAAGCTACGGCGCCTTTCCCCATGGGCGATAGAGTAAATCACCGGCCACCGAGATTCATCGGCCACCGAGATTCACCGGCCACCGAGATTCACCACCAATCGAGATAGAAACCAACCTCACTAACCACCAAATTTCCCACGGTATATTCCTAGCAACTACAACATGTATAAACGCGTTTGTTACTATTAGTACTAGGTAGAATAGCTGTTAGGAGATCTTTAGGGAGGAGATCTCTAGGGTACATCTCTACCGCACGGGATTCTCTAGGGGGAACTCGGATCTCTAGGGTCAATTCTCTAGGGTCGATTCTCTGGGATAGGGGATTCTCTGCCGTCACTGAGCCGCCTGGTAGTGCTTTACATTATTCCTTCTACGTTAAGAATGCCTCTAGCCCTAACCCTACCGACGTAATTGCGCCCACCATCCTGCTCCCATATACAAACCACCACATGCACTCTGCTGGGTTTTGCAAATCGACAGTATACACATTCCAGAACAGCAATGCAGCGGTTCCCGCGCAGGTAATGGAATAGTACCACAACCCCCACTTTTGCAACCAGCCGACAGCGGCCAACAATACCACTTGAAGCACGGCAACCCATGTCAGCAGCGTCCGCGGCCCGTCCTTGAATCTCACGGCCATGCTGTGTACCCCAGCCTTCGCATCGTCTTCGACGTCCTGCTGCGCATATACCGTGTCGTAAATGACCGTCCAGCATATCTGCGCAAGGTAAAACAAGCCGAGCGCAAGCCAGGTATGCGGCTCAGTGGTGCAGAAGTTGTAGCCCACGGCTGCGGCGCCGATGAACAAACCAGTAGACATCTCGAACCCGAGCACGAGCTGCGGAAAGTCCGTGAAGCGCTTCGCAAACGGGTAAAGCGCCAGCAACAAAATCTTCGGCACGGCGAGGACCCAGCAGTCAACTGGCAGCTGGTACAGAAAGCTCAGCGCCACGAGCGTCAATAAGGAGGTGAAGAGATGCCCCTGAGTTGGGCTCAAGGCGCCGCGAGCGATTGGCCGGAGACGGCAGCGCCGCACTTGTCGGTCATATTCCCGGTCGAGCGTGTCGTTCCATGAGCAAGCGGCCCCGCGCATGAAGATGGTGCCCGCAAACAGTATTGCATTGATCTTCAAGAGGTGTTGGAGAGTCGGAGGGGTGTCGAGCAAGATGCAGGCGTACAGCGTGCCGAAGAGGTGGTGAAAGTAGAATGCGTAGATTCCGGTCGGTTTGTCGATTCGCATTAACTCGCCATAGGGAACCCATGGTGAAGGCACGTAGGACAGGATACCGACTTTTGGTAGCGAGTATTCTGGGAGGGGGTTTTCGTCAGTGACATCGGCGTCACCAGCTTTTGCCTGCGCACTTGTCGGCCTTGAAGCCATGGTATTGCCCTTGGGTTGCCGTGCAGATACAGTGTACGTTTTCGAAGACATAGTGGACGTGATTGAGGTCCACAAGACTGGAAAATTAATCTAATGAAGTAGTGTCGTTGGGAGCAGATTAATGATACGACGTAACCCAAGGAAGGGTACGATGTAGCTGTACTAAGTATATAGGAGTTGTCGGGGCCCGAAAGTCCTTCAGGAACTCCATCAAGCGGTGACCGGGAGCGCACCTGCTTATAAGAGTTACAGGAGGTAGGCACGTCGGTTCACACCCCTGTTTTTGTGAATAGATGCCTTACTCAGGAAAGAGGTGTGTGGATCGCTCTAAGTATCCATGGATCACTGTGGAATCGGTAATTAATACTTGCAGTTAATACATGTACGACTGGGGTACGACATATCTTGACTAATTATTCCGGGCAATCGGTCCCCGCGGAAGGGATTGAACCCAAATGGCTTTCCGGGAGTCACCAGGGTACCTAGACCGTTTGGCAGTCTCCTCATTTATTAAGCAGTTGATTTGTACGGAAGCAATCTATACAATATCTCTATCGTGCAATGTCAGTCTAGAAGTACCTAGATTTCCTGGAACCAACACCGACACAACCCGACACCCCCTACTATTGACTCTTCCCTTTATGGCCGGCTCAATTGTAGTACATTTCCTCATCGTCGGCGGCGGTCTTGCCGGAATGGCAACGGCAATTGCGTTACGTAGGAGCGGGCATAAAGTCACGCTTCTCGAAGCGAACAAGGAATTCACAGAGGTTCGTCCGTTCGACTCCAAACTAGGCTACCCTCATCCTACCCTTTGCCATATTCCCTTCCTGATGTGCGACCCAACGATTGAACTGACCGCGCATTGATGCGTTCCAGCTGGGGGCAGGAATCCAAGTCCCACCAAACTGTACCAAGATATTCCAGAAATGGAACATCCTCCATCACATGTCTCAATACGCCAGCAAACCTAATGCCATCGAATTACGCTCCTACCGTGGAGATATTCTATCGAAAACGGATCTCGTTCCAAATATGGAGAAAGCGTTCGATGCTCCTCATCTTGTCATCCACCGAGCCGACCTGCTAAGAGTATTGCTTGAAAAGGCACGCTCCCTAGACGCGGAGCTTATCACGGATGCCTCAGTCCAACACATTGACTTCGCCACTCCCTCAGTCCGCACGAAAGACGGGCGCGAATTCACTGCCGACGTGATCATAGGCGCTGACGGCGAGCACAGTATTTGCCGACGCGCTCTGCTAGGAAATAAGCGCGAAAGAGCCATCCCCTCAGGCAAACTCGCCTATCGTTTCAGCCTCGCGTCCGAGACCATCCTCTCTACGCCCACTCTATCGCACCTGGCGACCCTATCCAAAGTGACCAGCTGGCTAGGCCCACAGACGCACGTCGTAGCCTACAACCTTGACGTTAGAAATACTTTCAATGTCGTTGCCGGTCTACCGGATTCCGGTAAGGACGCGATATCGGTTGGCCCCAATCCTGCGTCTCCTGGACCCCTTATAGAGTTTTTCCAGGACTGGGACTCGGTGCTGAACGAGCTTTTGCAGCTTGCAGGCGGCTGTATTGCATGGAGATTGATGCGCTACCCCGACTTAGCAAGGCTGGATTGGGTGCACTCCGATGGGAAGTTCGTATTGATTGGAGACGCGGCGCATGCGATGCCACCACACCTGTAAGTCACGTTCAATACTCCGTAATCCTCCCCTATTCCAAATGTCCATTTTCCAATTTTTGAAGACCATACCCTCTCAATCCTTGGTCTGGGCCTGGCCGTTGACCACGGCGCGGAGATGCGGCGCGTGATGCGACCTATCCTGCCCCTCCTTCAACCATTCTTAATATAAAACCCATATACCCTATTACCAAGCGTTCCAGCTAACTCGCCCAGGGCCCAAGGCGCTGCACAGAGTATTGAGGATGCTGCATTTCTGGGACAGCTGTGTTCCAGAATGGGAAGTCTGCAGGACATACCCCAGGCGCTTCGCATGTTCCAAGCGAAGAGGCGAGAGCGCGTCGGCGCTGTTGGGAAACGGTCGCTTGAGGTAGGTCGGACTTGGGCGCTCGGTGATGGGCCGGAACAGGAGGAGAGGGATAGAGCGTTTAGAGAAGGAGAGAAAGATCTTGTTAGAGGTGGCGTTTTTCCAAATCCGTTTTCCGATCCGGAGTTGACTGGGTGGTTGTATGGGAGTGATGTCTTTGAGGAGGCGATTAGGGCGTGGGACGAGGAGACGAGTGTTGTTCTGTAGATTAACGTAGTAAATTGAGGGTA
Organism: Byssothecium circinans; assembly: GCA_010015675.1. Classification (NCBI taxonomy): domain Eukaryota; kingdom Fungi; phylum Ascomycota; class Dothideomycetes; order Pleosporales; family Massarinaceae; genus Byssothecium; species Byssothecium circinans. The sequence continues at coordinate 15,280 of ML977047.1, read as the reverse complement.
TAGCTAGATATAAAAGATGTACTCTCAACGCAAGATGGTATATGTATAACTATTCATTACTGGATAGAATGCTGATCGGAGGCATCAATCAGAAAGAGAAACTCCATGCTCTTTCTTACACAGTACCCTTTCACAACTCAACGCCCACTGCCTCGATCCCAATCAAATAACATCCTACGAACTACTCCTACTCGGCACCGTACTCGGCGCATTCCACACCGTCTCAAATGTCCTGGTAATATGCACCTCGCCCTTGCCCAAAGTCTGCTGCGTAACGCCCCCGTGACTCTTCTCCGGCACACTCACACTTACAAGCGGATGACTAATCTCCGAATCCATGGGTTTGTAGCTCGGTTTACTGCGTCCAGTTCCGCTCACATCGCGCTGTCCATAGCTGCGCGCATGAGAGCCACTCCTCTTGGTGCCGTTGCCTTGGCCAGTCAGATTGTTGTACAAAGCGCGGAGGGGTGGCAAAGAGCCCAGGACTATGATTAGGGTTATCTCGACACCGGTCCAGATGTACAGGGTGTAAGTTTCCCAGGTGATGTCGGAGCGCTCGGAGAGGGAACGGAGGTGAGAGGTTTTCAGTGCGCTGATAATGCCGGTTATGACGCCGCAGCCGAGGAATAGGCACAGGGCTATTTTTCTTTGCACGTTGAGCCTCAGGTTCCAGACCAGGGTTATGGGCAGGATGGCGAGGAGGAAATCCATAGCTGTATTGAAGCCTACATGCGATTAGTATTTGGTTGATGACGACGGCGATGTGGGTGGATACTCACTCGCAGCATATATGGCAAAGTTACTTTGGACCGTAGGATTCCAGCATTCAGTCGTAGCCCTCAGTACAGGATTCCAGATGGCATTTATGTCTTTGCATTGCGCAAAGTTGACGACGAGCATGCAGAGACCGTTGATGCCGGTGAGGATGCTGGCGACGTAGAGCGACCATTTTCGCCAGCGAGATGTACGGTCCAAGAGGCGCACGATGAGGAGCGCAATGGCGATTTTGCCCAGGCTGAGACAGAAGATGCCGAAGGCTTGCGCGAGCCAGTTTAGTTTCGTTAAGTAGATGGTTTTCTCCAGGTCTTGACTCAGGTAGAAGAGATGCCGGGTTCCGCCATTGAGCGAGAGGATGCTGGTTAGGACGGTGAGGGGGATATATATTAACTGTGAGGTAGTTGATTTTAGATTTTTTGACGATAATGGACGTTTGGGGTCGTGGAGATAAAGTAGTTCCTCCAGCAATCTAAAGAGAATATTGAAAGAACTTACAGCTGTAACGAACATACACCAGTCATCGGCACCGATGGCATGAATCGAGATGCGAGACCAGAACCTCAGTGCTACAAAGATGAGAGCGGCTGCACAGCCGACTACGTAGGTCGCAACCAGCCGTGGCCCTCTGTCCTGATCCGGACCGGGCATCGGCATAGGTGGGTGAGCAGCCATGTCGTGTTGCTTGCGATGGTAGGATAAACAGACTGATTGATTTGCTACTGATATCCTGGACGTCGGGCCAGCATCCTCGGTCGATGACTGATAATCAATATAACGTCCAACTCCCATCTTAACGCTCTGCCCTCTGATGCATCGGAGACCGAAGATAACCTTGCATGAGAGGTTAGACATATGCGGCGCCTACGGCAGCCCGTAGAGTAAATCACCGGCCACCGAGATTCACCACCAAACGAGATGAAAACCTAACCTCCCTAACCACTTAATTTCCTGCTATACTTTCCTAGCTACTATAACGCGTATATAAGAATATAAATAGCTAGAATTATAACTTATAAAATTATTAAGTTTATTATCTTACTATAACGTAAAGCACCATCGAACAGCCCAAAAGCTTGGCGGGGAAAATCAAATATTCAACCTTTAATAACAATTTAAATATAAGAGCTATTAAGCTGAAATTTTAAATA
>ML977047.1:0-11265 GCA_010015675.1 Byssothecium circinans | reverse complement strand
TTAGGCTATTTAGTATATTAGGCTATTTAGTATATTAGGCTATTTAGTATATTAGGCTATTTAGTATATTAGGCTATTTAGTATATTAGGCTATTTAATTAGTTAAACTATTTAATAGGTAAAGCTATTTAGTAGTTATTAGTTTATTATATTAGTTCTATAGTTATTATAAATAATATAACTAGATTAAATTCTTTAACTACTTAATTCTATAATATAAAGTACTACTAAACTGCGTATACTACTAAACTGCGTAGAATTCCTTAGTAATACTAACTTACTTAACTTTATTGCTATTATCATCTATATTACTACTTAATATAATAAACTAAGTACTAGCCTCTAACTTAGAAGAACCTTCTTTATCTATTTAATATATTCTTACGTTATGCCTAGCCTTACTATAGTTACTGTAGTAGCGAATACCTAGTTATTATACTTTATATTTACTTTTTACTTTTACCCTCTTATAGTTCTAAATAGTTTCTAATAGTTTAGAACTATTCTAGTCTACTATAGGACTATACTCTATAGTGCCGCCCTTCTAAATATACTTATACTTACGTGTTTTATACTTAGTTACTACTATAAGTTACTTTTTAAGCTCTTTAATACGCGCTTTTATAAGTACGCTACCTTATAGCACTAACTTAGCGCCTTTAATAAGCTGCGAAAGCCTACCGCGCGCTGTTTGTAGTAAGTAAGTAATAGAATCTTATATAAGCCTTAACTATAAGCTAAATTCACGTGTATTACTTAGAGTTTTTAATTACTATAGTATCTCTAGTAGTAGGGGTCCTAGTAAGGTATATATATATATTAAAGTAATTAAGTACTACCTACGCGTTTAGAGGGACTAGCCCTATTACTTTAAAGGCTTTTTAATAGTTCTAAACTATAAATATGCTTAAAAATATATCTTTAAAGGCTAGTAGGAATACTTCCTTATTAATATAAAAGATATATTAGCGCGCTAAGTTTTAAATAGTCTTAGAGTACTTACGCTTAAGTAGTAAAAAGTATACTATATTAAGTAGCTAGAGGATATATAATAAGTATAGTAGTATATAGAGTATAAATATCTTATTATTATAATAATAATCCTTAAAATCTTAATTAAAGTAGCTTTCGTTGCTATCTAAAATTAGCAACTAATAGACGCTAATAGTTCTTACCTTTATATACGCGTTAAAGTACTTTAACTATATAAGACTAAGCTTATTAGTTATTTATCTATTCTCTAAGACTAAGAGCCTTTAATTATATAGTATATTAGCTTCCTAGTACTATGAAAAGATATAGACACGTCCTTTATATATAATAAATAGTAGGGTAAATATACTATTTAAATATATACTTTAGATATTTGTTACCTACTCTTTATTACTTAGCTAAATAATAGTAGGCCTTACTTGCTTCTTTAAGCTAGTAACTACTTTTATAGAGCTAATAGCATCTATCTAAAAGCTAGTCTTATTAAAGTTATAGATATTATTATTATATATACTATACTTAATTTTAGTATCCTTTATAAGCTTAAACTATATACTAACTACCTTAGGATCTTCTTATAAAGCCTTTTAATAGTCCTTTGTATAGTTCTAGATAGTTTATAACTATTCTAAATAGTTTATAAACTATTCTACCTAGTTCTTACTTACTCTCTTTTTACCCTACTTAGCTAGTAGTTTATTCGCTATATCTAATACTTCGCCTAGCGTAAGCGCGAATCCTTGCGAATTAAGGTTAAGAATATATTTAATAATTATCTTATACTTAGTTAGGGATAGTTTTAAATAGTTTAGAACTATTTCTACTTAAAAAGGTATTCTTTTAGTGCGTTTATTAAGGATTTAGTCCTTAACGTTAAAGGCTTTAGCAGCGCGTTAGAGGCTTAGAAATTAGCCTCTATTATATGCAGCAAGGGCAAGCTGAAGTCTACCTTTGTGTTGGAGTGCTTTAGACTGACGTTGTTGTAGCATTTTCGCGTTGAAGATGGTGATAGTGTTACTAAGGAATTCTGCGCGGTTCGGTGGTATGCGCGGTTCGGTGGTGCTTTACGTTATAACTATTAGTAATAACGCGTGTAATAGGTAGATAATTTTTTCCCTACCCTACCATCTTGTTTAGTAGTGAATCTCGGTGGCCGGTGATGTACTCGTGAATGGTTTTGGTCTCTCGCGTCGAGTGGCACGTGCGGCGTTGCTTACCGGGGCTGTACCGCCTCAAAGCAGAGCTTAATTGGAACCCCACGCCGACGTCGACTACCTTCATCACTCTCACCTTCAAGATACCTTTTAGTCGTCAGCAGCCTCGTCTACAATCTCTCTTTCACTATACTCTGAATATGGCGTCGATCTCCCCGGATGAAGCTGAAGCCCTAGTGCAGAAGCTTGAGCAACTGAGCGAAAACCCGCCTGCAGCAATCCTCGAAAACGACAGTCTTCGTCGTAGATTTCGTGAAGCTGCATATGGCGCGAGTGTGGCGGTCCAATGGCCTAGCGACAGCGTACACCTCATCGCGTATGGAGCCTTATATTCTTCCATGGCCCGTATTGGAGTCGACACCAAGCTCTTCGAGATTCTGGCTGCAAGCCCCACCCCGCTGAGCTCTGAAGAGGTTGCTGAGAAGACGGGCGTTGAGCTTGTCCTCGCAAGTAAGTAAGCTCTGGAAATCTTAGAGGTATATCACCCACCTTCCAGAAGCTAATCCGTCTATCAGAGAGACTTTTGCGCTTCTACCAATCATTCCGCTGGCTTAAAGAGGCCGGCGAGAACCAATTCACCGCCAATAATGTCACTAAGGCGCTTACACCCCCCTTCAGCACTGGCATCGAGTTCTTGTAAGGGCTCCATGTAGCTTTCCCCACGTAGGCTAATGTAAGATCAGCAACACTGTCTTGAATCCGCCATTTGCAGCCCTGCCTGAGTATCTCAAATCACATGGCTACAAGAACCCTACCAGTGCCGTCGATTCCCCGTGGCAAGCTGGATACTCCACCAGTGACCATCCATTTGTGTGGCTCCAGTCGCATCTAGAACACTTCCGCCTGTTCATGACATGGATGCCCTTGGAGCGTCATGGTCTCCCCGAATTTGTCGATGTCTTCCCATTCGAGCAAGAGGTTGGTCAAAACACCACTGATGACACGGTCCTCTTCGTCGACATTGGAAGCGCATTGGGAAGTCAGAGTATCCTAGTGCGGGATCGATTCCCAAATTTGAAGGGAAGGGTTATCATGCAAGACCAGCAACACGTCATCGATGCCTGGAGTGCAAACGCCAAACCTGGCATCGAGTCCCAGGTCTACAACTTCTTTACCCCGCAGCCGGTGAGAGGTAAGCCCTAGAACGCTTCTCGATCTTGTGTACGTTGCTGATAACGGTAATTAGGTGCCCGCGCCTACTACATGCGGAATATCATCCATGACCATCAGGATGGCCAGGCACAGGAGATTCTCCGAAATACCATTTCAGCCTTCGACAAAGACTCACTGTTGCTCATTGATGACATTGTGTTGCCGGAATCGGGAGTAGTCCCGTGGCGCGCTACGATGGCTGACCTGAACATGATGAGCGCGCTCGCTGCTAAGGAGCGCTCAGAGAAGGAATGGTATGCGCTACTGGAGTCGGCTGGGCTCAAGATCATCAAAATTTGGAAGTATGCGGCTGAGACGGGCGATTCCATTATTGTTGCAAAGCCTACCCACTTCGCCTGAGTTAGATTTGTCTAAGCTAGCTGACCAGGATGTTGATCACCTGGGGATGTTGATCACTCACGAAATCAGCCACTACTCAGAAAAAATCGTATTTATTCTCTCAACCTCGTTACAATTGCCACTCTGTACACATAGACTGAAGCGTTTGAGCTGCTGTTTCAGCTGCTCTTCTTTCTGCAGCCTTTTCCTCAGCATCAATATCACGCTGTGCCTTAAGAAGCTGTGAGGCCTGTACAGCAATCATGATTGTATCTATATCTGCAAAGCGTTGATTTGGGTCAACACGAACCTTCTTTCGTGGCTAGGGAGGCTTAAGAGCTTCAAGTTAACTATATAGTCTTTTATTCTCTGTTTCTAGCTGCGCTGCGCGTATATTCGCTGCTGCAATTGCCTTCCCTGCTTTTTGAAAGAGCTGGTGAGTCTTGCGGCCAACACTCTCATTCCTATAGAGCTCTCTCTAAGCTACAAAGAGATCATGAGGGCCATGGGGGGTAGAGAGATAGCTCTTAGCAGGTTAAGGTTAATTCTAATAAGGTAGCGTAATAGGCCTTTAAGCTACTTAAAATAAGTTAACTACCCACTTAATATTTAATGGATAGATGCCTGTAGTAGCCTATCTAGCTATATAGTAGGCCGTGATAAAGCGTTCCTTTTTAATAAGTGCTATATTATTAAGGTAGGATAGCTCTTAAATCTAGTATTAATAGAATCTCTTTACTACTAAGAAAACTAAGAGATCTAGAGGCTATAGGACGTATGAGGAATAAAGAGGTAGAAATAGAAGCTAGATTCTATTCTACTTACAGAGCTATAGGAATTTTAGGCTAATGTAGCTACCATAACCATCTAAAATTAACATCCTTTAATAATTACGTAAGGGAGCTATATTAGGTAGAAATATACGCTGTAGCTACTTAGTCCCTATTACATTAAATGTCTAGCTATTCTATAAGGTTATGTAAAGCTAGTCTAGAACTACTATAGGAAACTAAGTAGTCTATAGGCTCTAGCCCTTAAATATTACTATGTAGCGTAGTTTCTTCCTTCTAGCTAATACGCACTTAATTATTAACGCCTACTCGCGATTCTCTAGTGACTGCTTATAAGCCTTGCTCTTATAGCTATCTATAAGGACTTTTATATTTATATATACCCTTATAGCTTTCTTAGTCTTATCTATATTCTACATATCCTTAGCCTATATACCTAGCTCCGTACGAAGCCTCTTATAGAGCTAAAGAAACTTACGTATCTACTCTTATGTTACTCCCTTAGCCTGTATAGCCTCTATCTTTTTACCTATAATAGATGTGACGTGTGTATTACGCTTTAGAAAGGCAGCTATCTAATGCTTACCTATAGGCCTGCAGTCTTTATTCATCTATAAGATTCAGTTTGCCATTTCTTAAGCGCGAGCGTGTGAGGGAGGAAAAGCGCGTACGTCTTCTTTAAATATCTATTATATAAGAAACTTCTCTTAGTCTAGAGTTAATTGCTGCTAGTATACGTAGCTAGTTTAGTTACTCTATCTGCCGTATATACGCGTTAAGATTATAGATTATAGGATGCTATATGCCTTTGTAGTAGCTTATTAGCTTAGGAAAACACTAGCATTAAGATCATGGATGGCTGCTTATATAGCTGCTTCATGGGTGTCTATTTTAGTTAAGTATATAAAGAGATAACACGTGTTTTATATAAGAGTGCTAAGATTTATAAGTAATTAACATCCTTAAGTAATTAACATCCTAGTTAGCTAGCTTAGTAGAATAGGCTAAGATAATAGTATATTAATTATAACGTAAAGTACTACTAAGATAGCTACTCTTACTTAGCAGTAAAACTAAACTAGTATTATCTTATAATGTAAAGCACTATAAAGATGGCTACACCACCAAGATAGCTACTTTTACTTAGCAATGAAAACTAAAGAGTATTATCTTAATAACAAAGCTAAACCTTAATATTTTCTTTTAAAATTTTAAACCTAGATAGATATATATATAATCTAATAGCTATTAAATTTTAATAGCCTTAGCTTATGTAATAAAATAGTTATTAACCTATAAAGTATTAGTCGCTAAAACCTACCTTATACTATAGATATATAGCTAAACGTTAGTAATAAACTATATTATAGAGAAAATAATACATGAGTAATAGGGTTAGAGTTAACTAAAGTTACCCTTAAGGGTGACTTTAGCTAGTAAGGAAAACAAAAATAATCTACACTAAAGTTACCCTTAAGGGTGACTTTAGCTAGTACTATTATACCCTACTAAAAGTAGCACTAATTTCACACCCTTAGCTACCTATTAATACCCTGCACCCACCCTTTTTTACGCTAGCTGTAATTTGTATGCGCTCTCTATACAAAACCATCACCAAATCAGTATGACGTGTGGTCGTTATGTAGTAGTAGTAGAATTAAAAGGTAGTTTTTTAAGAGATAGCTAGAGTAAAGTTTTTTATAATAGCTAGCTACCCTACTTAGCTACCTATCAATACCTTGCACCTACCCTTTTTTGCGTTTAATTAGCTGTAATTTATATGCGCTCTCTATATAAACTATCGCTAAATTAGTGCGACGTATAGGTGCTGCATAGTAGTGCTAGTAGTTTATTAGTAATAGCTAAAGTAAAGTTTTTATAATAGCTAAAGCTATTAGAGTACTTAGAGCTATCTTATTCTAAAATGCTAACTTACTAACTAACTACTAAATTACCTACTAATATCTATAGTACTAGGAGGTAGTATAGGGAGCACTATAGCAAGGGCCTATAGTAAGGCTAATATAGGGCTACTATAGGCTAAGCTTATACCCTAGTTTTATCTAGCTATATATAGATTTAGTAGATAGGTAATATATTACTAGTATAGTATAGGCGCTTACATAATAGAGGTAGTAAATTAATTAGTATTAGAGGTAATATAGTAACTATAAAAGTAAAGCTACTTAGCCTTAGTAATTACTCTATTAACTACCCTACTAATTAACTTACTAAGCTTATTTATAACTACCTTAGCTACCTTTATACTAGTAATAGATGCCTCTATTAACTTAGTAGCCTTAGTACTACCCTCCTCTATCTAGGTAACTACCTATATAAGGTAATAAAATAGGCCTAATTCATAATTAATATAGTATAGTAACATGTTTTACTATTCTAAAATAGGGTTTTAAGGGTAGTAATTTACGTTAACCCTAAGGCCTAATTCATCTATAACTAGCACTCTAATAATAAAACTTTATATAATATTATATTCTTCTTATTTTATTTTCTATTCTACCTAAGGAAATGTATAACGATAGAAAAATTAGAAGAAGGAAAGGAAGGAGAGGAAGGAGAGAAAGGAGAGGAAAGAGAGGAAGAAGAAAAAGAGAAATAGGAAAATAAAGGAAAATAAAATAAAACTACTTTACTACTAAAATTTAAGCCTTTAAAACTATAACCTTTTAGTAGAAGCAGCTTAGCTACCTAGTTAGTATTATCTTAAAAGTTAACTTAGAGCGTAGCTACTATTTCCTTATAACTACTAAAGTACATCTTAATTAACCTATCTATAGTAGCTATAGTAGTGAAGTGCTTAGCTTTGCTAGAATAAAAGTAGTTAATATCCTCTACGTATCCTTTATCCTTACTTATAATCTATTTAATACTATTATTATAGAGGTTATAGATACTACTTAAGATAGCCTTAATTTTATTAACTATTACCTATCATTATATACGTAAATAGATTATACCCTTAATCTATTTAATTATATACCGTGCGCACTAAAGACTAGGGGCTTAATCTATTTACTAGCTTTAATTAAATAGATTAAGCCTTAACTGCTAGAAATATCTGCTGTAACTTTATAGGTAGGTGTAGTAGAGCAAGCGCAATCCATTACTAGTCTTAGATTTAGGATGTAACATAGTTTCATAATATAATTAGGGTAAGAGTAGTGTAGCTAACATTAAGCTAGTGTTTATACCTACAACTATAAGTAAGGCATGTATAGCTAATAAAATAACCCTAACTTCTATTACACTAGTTAAGTAACCTTAACTACAGTATAAAAGGGGGTAGCTAGATTAGAATAAGTAGTAAGTAGTATGTATAGTAGGTCTATCTATTATACAGACATACTATAGAGTAATTAGATATTATTTTTAAGTATTTGCTAGCGTAGCGCGTTACTGTGTGTAGGGAGCACCACCATGCCGTGTTAAAGTCATAGGTGCGGGCGCATTTAAATAGCAACTATAAGGAATTAATAGTAAGAACCTAATTAGACATTATTAGGGCTATGGTAGGGTATTATTAATAGGTAGCTACTAAGGAAGAGGTAGTGATCCTACATAGGGTAGCTAAGCCTATAGAGTATTTACACGTGTTTTATGATAGGCTCTAATATAGGTCATATGGGTATATTAATTAGGAAAGAAGGTAGATGTAGAAACATTACTAAAAAGAGCATAAATAGAAGAATAGTAGGAAGAGAGGCTACTAGTATAAGGGCTACTAGGTAGAGGTATAGATAATATAGATAGAAGGGGTATAATACTAGAAGTTATAGAGTATAGGATAATTAGGATAGTTATTTAAGGTTAACTAGCCTAGTAACGTCTAGCAGCCTAACTAAGAGGACGCAATAGATCATGCCTAATCCGTAGTAGAATAGGTCTAGCGTTAGGGTTACTAGCCTAAATCTAGGGCGTGGATAGGGGTAATCCATAGGAATAGGAGGGCTAATCTATTCTATAGTAATACGTTCTCCTAATAAATTTTGTATATAAATATTACTTAGTAGTATTAAGAGTACTAATCCCCTATCTTATAGCTTTACCTTTTACATTAGTAATAGTTAAGGTAAGGGTAGACTCTTATAGTAATAGAGTTCTACTAGAACGTATAGTTACCTATAGTAATATTACTATAACTAAGCGTAACCCGCTATAGGAGAAATGGTAGCTAAACCTAATTACTACTATTATTTAAGAAGATAGAAGAAAACTTTTAGTATCTTTATAAGTATAAGGTACTTATCTATAAGGAGCATGCTACTAGTGTATAGAATCTAAACACGTATCTACGTAATTATTATGCCATAGTAAGTAAAGAGAGGGAGAGGATTATAGAGTATTATAGGTACTAGTAGATTAAGAAGCCTAAGGATATTAAACTACTACCGCCGCTAGGTCCACTAATTAAGGAGCTAGGAGAGCTACTTGATAGGCTTTAATATACTAAGGAAGATTATAACTTCATCATAATTAATCTAGATAGGCTATAGAAGCACTGCAAGGGTGAGCATAGGTTGCTATAGAGGGGTGATATAAGCATGCTTTTCTAAAAAGTTAAGGTGCAGACGTTCTTCTAGGCTTATAGGTAGCAGTGATATTTCATTATTAACGTAGTAGTTAATAATAGCACGTCATCTATCCCCTAAGAGGTGGCCGACATCATCCATGCAAGGCTAGCTAAATAGGAGGTAATGACGTAGGCGCATAAAGAGGAGGCGTAGGTGATAGACGCAGAGGCCATAAAGACTAATAAGACTAGCTAGTTCAAGTAGATAGGATAGCTAGAGTATCTCGTAAAGTAGAATCTAGCGCATCTTATACATTAGATCTAACTACCTAATTAGGGTGAAGTAAGGCTATAGCGCGCCGTAAAGCTAGTTAAGCTACTAGTAGAGAGGAGCATAGTTAGGCTATAGACGCTTATATAGGAAATAAGATAGTAGCTCTAGAGTATAAAGTAGTAGGAGGTTAATTAATAGCTAATAGCCTAACTATAGAATCTAGAGAGTTAGGCCTACTACACTAGCTATATAGTTAAGTTTATCTGCTACTTTCTACGCATCGTGGCTAATAAGCAGGCGAGGATAGAATAAAGCAGCTATGGTAAGGATAGCAATAGTAATATAGATAGTAAGTAAGTAGATAAAGAGAATGTCTTAGATAATTAGAGCTCTAGGAGTAGCAGTAGTAGAAGTAATAGTAATAGTAATAGGGATAGCTACCCCTACTATTAAAGTAGACATATAGAAGAGGTAGATCTTATAAAAGATACACGTAAGCTATTCTACTAGAAGGGCTGTTAGAAGGAGCTAGTAGTAGCGCTATAAGAGATGCTTAAGAATAATAATAATAATAATAATGATTAGGAATCCTAGCTAGAGGTATTACTTACTACACTTATATTATTCATCTTTAAGTCTATAGGTGATTAGCTATTTAGTAGCAGACTTATTCACTTTCTTACTATGTTAGGCATTAACGCTAAGGCAAATCACTTACGCATGGTAAAGAACTACTCATACATACTCACTAGCATGGTATACTGCATAAGGGTGCTTGCCATAGAGAAACTGCTTCTAGCAGCGTACTATAATAAGTAGATGGATAAGGACTAGGAACTCTTCTTACATGTAAGAGAGAAGTATCTAGCTAATAGCTTATATAGTCTAATAAGTAAGGTAATTAGCTTGCTAGCATATAGTAAGTATGTTATAATAATAGCTAGTAACTTAGGTAATGCGTACTAGTTAAAGAATAAGAGGATCTTCTACTTAAATGGCTAACTAATCTACATTAGCTATTTCCGCAAGATGGCTTAGGACATGGTAGCTAAAGCTAAGTAGATGCTATAGGAGGAGCTATTCTAGGTAGTAAAGGCTAAGGATTAGTTTATTATTAAGCTAGAGTAGATTATTAATAACGTCACATTTACATAGTAAGGCATGTCTTTTATTAAGCAACGCAATAATAGTCTTAAGGATAAGCTTAAGTAGATACTAACCTAGGCTAAGTAGAGTAAGCAGGGCTATACACTTTAGTTAAGTAATAGTAGGTAGAACGTTAAGTAAGTAAAGTAGTACTTACGTTAAGTTAACTACTTCTTAACGCTACTAATAGTCTGCATGCACATGACATCTAGGTAGCTAGGTTAGGGGTCAGAAGTAATAATAATATAGTATTAGAATAGGTTACTATAGGACCATAATATCTTTATCATAGATAGGTAAGTAATAATAGTAGTCCACTATTATAAGTTATAGTTATAGTAGGATAAGCTAAAGGTAGTACTACGCTTTCTTCTACTATAGCTTAGGTAGGTTATGGTAATGTACTTAGCATACTTATAGCTATTTCAGGAGTATCTAATAGTGTAGGTGCTTAGCGGCAGCTTTAGTAACTACGTGTGGGCTAATAAGTAGGGGCTATAGGGGATAGATTAACTAACGCGAGCGCTTAGGTAGGAGATAGGTAAAAGACTTAGGGTTAAGCTATATACGCTAGATTACTAGCACACGGCTATTAGTATTAGCTAGGTGGTAGTTAAGGAGTCATTTAGTAAGGGGTATCAAGATAAGATTAGGGAGATAGAGGAGGCTAAGGTAGATAAGGAGGGAGAAGACTTAGTTAAGCTATAGAGCGCGTAGATAATAATAATAGGGGTTAGGGTTAGGGTTAGGGTTAGGGTTAGGGTTAGGGTTAGGGTTAGGGTTAGGGTTAGGGTTAGGGTTAGGGTTAGGGTTAGGGTTAGGGTT
>ML977046.1:131739-160482 GCA_010015675.1 Byssothecium circinans | reverse complement strand
CCTTATACTCTAAGGATCCAGTATTCTACGATAAACCCCTAAGATCCTAGGGATTCAAGTCTATCAATCAAGTCAATCAAGTCGGCAGGATTTGCTTGATTGACTTGCTAAATTTCGCCTCCCTGATTGACTTGATTGACTTGATACAATCAAGTCAATCAAGTCAAGTTATCAAGTCGACTTGATTGTTGCCAACTCTGTGGGGGATATTGGAGGCTGCGCATCGATATCGAGATTGCCGTGGATATATTCAGATAGAGCTTCTGTGTCGGCTGGGTCGGCAAAACAGAAAGGCCGGAAGGTACCCTCCTTGCTATTGTTGATCGTGTTGCGTGCGTATTGCTCGTATTAGTAATCGGTGCCTTCGAAAGCGTCTTCACCAAGGGCATGCTCGCGCCATTCCAGCCAAGTCTTAATCACATCTTTGTCCTCATTCAGAGATAGCATATTTTGGCCCAAGAAGGTCAAGAAACCTTGTGCAAGTGATGTGAAAGTCAGCGTGGAGTTTCCGGGGTGCAAGGTCTGTGTAGGTTGAGGGCGCAGCATTGTGATAGAAGGTGATGTAGTGTAGGTAGAGGATTGGGTTATGTTGTGATCGGTGCAATGTGCGCTTTGGAAGACGTAGTTGCGGACTGCTGCGGTGGTGGGGCAGTGAGAGCAGGTTGGAAAAAGGTGTGTCGATATTTTGGCGCGAAGCGGCAATGCTAATCGCTGAAATTGACGACTTATACAGGTGAGAATCTTTCCGCGAGCGAACTAAACTACGCCATACAATTATCTCTAGGGATTTGGGATACCATCTTACATACCTTAATAACCAAAATCTTATCCTTCCTTGTTGGACAGTAGAGACCCGAGAGCAAGCGATGAGAAAGTGATGAATTGTGGGTGGAGCGGTGAAGATCAGGAGAAGCGACTATATGTAGGAGCCGACGCTAGGCTGGAACGGTACTGAACCGTCCGGAACAGTCAAGTACTGTTCAGTCCAACATTCCTTAATCATAACCTGGTCCGTTTCTATCCAGATTTCCCTCGAGCACTGCAAGCAATTCCGACTTCCCTTCCTCACTTTGAGGCTGTGAGTAATTACCATATGGTATGATAAGTGTGTTGTATTTCTCTAACCTTCCTTGCAGTTCGGAATGCGCGCCGTTTCCCTCGTCTTATAAGCCCACAGCTAGGACGGACCAATTGCCTGAATACTAAACTTCGAGCCCACACCTCCGGCCATTCCCAGGACAAAGTAGGAGTTTAGTTCAATAAAACTGTCAATTCTATTAGTGCTGTTCCATCGGAAACACCCAAGTGTCTATTTCAGTTTGAACACCAACTCTTCATTCCAAATTACCATGGTACCCACACAACGTCATAATACAGAATTCTCCCTCAATTCTCCACCCCTAACGTTAAAGGCCCAACGCGCATAGAAGCCATCAACATGCAGCACAGCGGGCCGCACCCGAATGCGCACTGTCACGTGATCAAACTAATCCTTGTCGCAAATCCTTCACCGCTTGTTTACGAAACCAAGGTTAATGTCGCGTCACTAAACAGAGCCATCATCATCAAAAAGGCTCATTCATCTTTCATCCCTAACAATTCAAAAGTCGACAACTTCATAGTCATGTGCTTTCGTATTCACTGCAATTGACACCTCATCCCCTGAAAGTCCCCGCGATCGGCGTTATTGAATCAGAGTCCCTGCATACTCCACTGCTGCACGACATACGACACCGCATCTCCTCGCCTACGCATACAGGGCACGCATCTACACAAACCTATACACGCAGCATCACTGCCGCCATTAATATTCCGAGCATCGCTTCGTATCCGTAAATCGTATCCCAAGCCACGAAAGTAGCAAGCCAAATTCCAGATAGCACCGCCGCTTCCCCCAAACTGCGCCATTTTGCCATAAGCCACCTCCAACCCGGGCAAGAAGGAAGAAAAGACAAAAAATGTGTTTCCAAAACTACACCCAGCACAGCGGATGTGGACATTATTCCGAGACGTACCATAACCACTTTACCCCCTGCACCACCGCCTTCGCCATCCTTTCCTCCTCCCGCGGACCCTCCTCACCCCCTCTATCCCCACCCCCCGAGTTCTTCCCCCCCTCCTCAACCTCCACGCTCAAACGCTCCGGAACCACAACCTCCAGTAAACAAAGGCGTTTTTTCAGCCTATCCAACATGCTCCAACGCTCCAACACCACTGCGACCGCTCCGTCTACCTCATCCTCCCGACGCGCAGTCTCCGGCCCTGAGCCCGGTGTCTCACGAACCTCAACCTCCTCGTTCACCGCCCAAGGCTTAAACAACGACTTCGGCATCCCAGACCACGAGCTCATTGCCACTGCATCCGCGTGTCCCGAGCTGAAGAAGCGGACACTGGTGAGTAGCGGCGGCGGTGGGCAGGTATGCAAGGGTTGCGCGCGTTGGCTCGGGCACATGCGGAGTATGTTGGAAGGATATGATAAAGGGAGGGGGATAAGGGGGACGCCGGCTTTTAAACGGTTCTTGGAAGATACGGAGGTGGCGAGGGAGACAGCGCATATGTTGGGGTTCTTTCCGGCGCCGGGGCCCGCGGAAGGGACGAGCTTGGGAGTGGGGCGTTGAGGTAGGGTGGGAGGGTAGTTGGGGTGAGTGCGTGGGCGGGGCGGTTTGTAGATATAATGTGTGTGATGTAGATGTGTGCTAGCAATCGGTCTCTGGCCTTGAAGGAGGGCGGTGGTGCCGGTTGGTTGGGTGGTTGGGTGGTTTGCCTTTGAGCGTTTATGGTATAGATATTATAACATGACTGTAGTGAGCTTCTAGCATTGTACTTTGCAGAAGATCCCCTCTAGTGGACACCAAACTAGCAATTTAATGCAGCTTAAACTTCTAAACCCAGTTCAAATTGGCGCCAGCCCATTCCCCCGCATACCGCATATTTACCTACCCCTTTACTACATATTCCGAACCAATTTATAAACCACCATCTACCTCTCAACCCCTTCCGCGAACTCCTTCTCCCTAACTCCCTCAAAATCACAATCCCCTCATCGAACTCCCAGAACCCTCCGAACCTCACCCTCCGATTCGAAGACCCTCCCTTGTCCACCACAGACTCCATGTCCCTCCCCACCTTCCCGCACGCATTCACGTATCCGCTCGCTCCAGGCACGCGCACGATTCTCCATGCCCATTCCCATATTAGAACCCAGGCACCACACGCACCCGTCTCCACTCCCTAACCCTGACCACACTATTCCACACAGCCCGCAGCCATAACCAAACAACCTAAACCCACGTGCCCACACCCCATACAACTCTTTCTCCCACGCTCCCCTCCCGCACAGCTCCCATCCCCCACAACCTCCCACACCACAACCCGCATCCCACCCCTCCTCTTCCCCTCCCCCTCTTCCATCCACCCACACCCATGTGCACAGAACACCGCCTCCTTTTTTGCCGCTGCCACCACACGCGCCTCTAGCGCTGGTCCTACTGCCCGCTCAACACCACCCCTACGCGCCAACGCCCCAAATATGCGGTAACGAGGCCAAACTATCAGAAGCGGTTCCGCGACGAACAGAAGGGTTTCAATTACTTCGTGTGCATGAGGGAGCGGGCGCAGCCGACGGGGAATCAGGGACGGTGGGGGAAGAAGGAGGTAGGGTGGTTTAGGATGGTTTTTTTTTTTTTTTTTTTTTTTTTGGGGGGGGGGGGGGGTAGGACGGCGGAGTCGTTTGAGGTTTGAGGTAAGTAAGGGGATGCAGGACGCTGATGTTTGAGGGGAGGAGGAGATTTAAGGGAGGTTATTTGAACATACGACGATGTGTGCAGAGTGGATCATGGGAACAATGATGGAATTGAATTAATACAAACGAAACTACCTATTTCTATCCTTTTGACCCAAATGAGCGGCTGTGCTTTCAGCACCTAGAGTATTTCCTATAAGAGGTGTGCGCTATATGCGCCTTATCAATGCTGCCTCTCGAACCTCATGCGCAGGTCCTCGTAGTGCTTCAGGTTGCCGACCGACGGAGTGATGTCAAGAGCCGCGGTGACGACATCGATTTCTTCGACCTTGTCGGCTTCACGCTGCAGAGCATTCTGCCCAGCCATGCGGAGTAAGCTCTCCAGATCTGCACCGCTGAAATTAGTGCACTCTTCTCTTGCGGCAATTTGCGCTAATTCGGGGTTGACGATGCCGCCTTTCTGTTCAATCTGGGCTCGGAGGATGCGAACGCGTTCTAGGGGCGATGGAAGCGGTACGTAGAGGCGGCTTTCGAGGCGGCCTGGTCGCAGCATCGCCTCATCGATCATCTCTGGGCGGTTTGTGGCAGCAATTAGGTAGATGCCGTCACGGGTATTCATGCCGTCTAGTTCGGTGAGGAGCGTGTTGACGACGCGTGCTGAGGCTTCATGGAGTTCGGAAGATCGCCTAGGGGCCAGAGCATCTATTTCGTCGAAGAAGACTACACAGGGTATCGAAGAGCGGGCGCGCATGAAGACTTGGCGTATGGCACGCTCGGATTCACCAACGTACTACATCAATGTTAGCTCAGAGTCCGGAAATACATGAGAATCGACGAGGATTGAATACGCAGACGTGTGCAGCACCGTGTGAAACCCTAGAATGGGGTTTCCACCGTATGTAACGTACCTTATTGAGCAACTCTGGACCTTTGACGCTGATGAAATTCGCTTTTGACTCGGCTGCCACGGCCTTTGCGAGCAACGTCTTGCCGCAACCAGGCGGGCCCCACAGAAGCACACCGGTAGCAGCAGTAATTCCCACGGCCTTGAATCGCTGCGGATTCTTGATCGGTTCAACAATCGCCATTTGAAGTGCCTGGCGAACTTTGTCAAGAGCTCCAACGTCTCGCCATGTGGTGTCTGGGACTGTTGCAAAGCCTTCGCGCTTCGAGGAGGGGATGATGGTAGGAAGTACAGCTTCGAAGGCCGCCATTGTAATCGCGGTATCGGAAAAGCCAGAGGGACGTGGCTGGCTCTGGTCTCGTATACGCCTGACGAGACGACGTACCGACTGGACCGCTGTTGAAGTTGTGGAGGTACTGGGCGTATCGATATCCATCTGATCATTCGCTGTTGCCGCGGCTTGTCTCTCTAGTGCTTCACGGTACTGATCCATAGACCATGTGCCAGCTTTGCTAACCAAATCCTTGAGATCAGCACCAACGAAGCCTGCAGTCTTCTTTGCCAGCACGGCGAAATCAACGTCAGCTGCTAAAGGAGCTTGTCGCGTCAACGCCTTCAGAATGAGTCCTCTCATAGGCTCATTCGGCACGCCCATGTTGATCTCAGTATCGAAGCGTCCACCTCGTCGCAATGCCGGGTCCAAGCTGTCCGGGCGATTCGTGGCCGCGAGAACAATGACCGGCTTGCCGTCGTTGGATTCCATGGCTAGACTATCCATAGAGATCAGGATCTGAGCAACGATCCGCTTCTCCATTTGGCTATTCGCAGTGTCTCGCTTCGGAGCAATGACATCGATTTCGTCTATGAAGATGAGGCAGGGCGCGACCTCCTTCGCCCTCTCGAAACGCTCTCGTATCTGCTTTTCGGATTCTCCGGACATGCCTGAAACGACGGATGGACCGAGAATCTCAATGAAAGGAACCTCAAGCTCTGCCGCGAAGGCTCTGCTGATGAGTGTCTTACCACAGCCAGGGGGGCCGTGAAGAAGAATTCCGCGGGGAATCGAAATGTGACGGTTGGTGTATTCTTCCGGGGCGAGCAAAGGCATGACGAGATGGTCTTTGAGCTGGATAACGACGTTGTCGACACCCCCAATATCCTCTAAGCTGATGCCAGCCGGTGGATTCGTGTCGATCTTCTGCTCGCCGCCTGACCTCTTCACGCGTTTGCTCTCCCTGTCTCCAGTCTTTCCACCATCCCTCTTCCGGCGCTTCTCCTGTCCAGCACTTGAGCCGCCATTTGCACCATCTTTGGCCCATCCACGAACAACCTGCCGGTTCATGAAGTCCAAGCTCGACCCCGCTCCGACATCTCCTGTCGTCTCATCCCCATTGCCTGCATCCGCGAAGGCCTCCTCAAGCTCGGCTATTTCGTCTTCACCGCTCTCCTCTTCTTGTAGTGTAAGTAGGACACGATCGATGGAATCCTCGAGTTGTTTCTTGGGTCGACGTTTTAATGAGGAGTTGGAGGACTTGATGTAGTCGTAGATTTGGTGCGTTTTGAGCCTCAGGGGTGATTCGGAGCCGTTGTCGAGGTATTTGTGGACGATTTGATAGATGTCTTTATCGAGTCCTTGCTGTAGAGAGGTACGGCCGTTCCGTGTCATGTTGAGCGTTGGAAAGCGCCTGAGGAAGTTGATTCCGTGGCCCGGATTCTGACGATGCGTAGGATTTTGAATTATTCGACTGGCCCTCTCACAATCGATGCTGCTGGTGGTGATGCTACGAAAGTGCAGAAGTTGGTGTAAGAGCTGTTGTTTGATCGATGCGGAAGCAGTGGCTTTATACCCAGGTAGTCAAGCTAGGCTACGTTAGGGCGGTTAACACTGCCAGTGGTGATTGCCTTTTATCTCAGCACTGCCCTCAGACGTTGGGCAATTACTAAGGTGGTCCCTGCGGGATCAGTGTCGTTTGCCAAGCGCAGCCCTCTGTGCTCTTGATTATTATCGTACACGGGGCTACTCGTCTAATAGGGGTCTGAGTCACTGAGATCAATTGCCTTGGCGGAGTTAGAGCCTTCCGTTATCACATGTCTACGTCGCCGGCAAATTTTTGAAGATGTCAGCTTATCGATAAGGGCACGCACCAAGACCAAGCTGTGGATCCCTGCATGCGACGTCAACCGCGGCAGCGTCCATGGTAGCTTCAAGCCTTTATCTATTGATCTTCTGTCCTCATGGCGACGTGGAGGGCAACATGGGCAACTCGAACAGCGCGCACAAGATCTCCGCCCAGGACAAGTCCGTCGAACTCATCAATCCCCCATAACAATGCCACTAACCCTCTGCAGGGCAATCCTGGACATGAAGAACCAGCGCGACAAACTACACCAATACCAAAAGCGCATCACAGTCCTCACCACGCGCGAGAAGGAAATCGCAAAAGAATGTCTCTCCCGCGGCGACACTCGGAAAGCCAAACTCGCACTGCGGCGGAAGAAGTACCAAGAATCGCTGCTCGCGAAGACGGACGCCCAGCTCGCACAGCTCGAGCAGTTGACCAGCGACGTCGAGTTCGCGCTTGTGCAGAAGGACGTGCTTTTTGGACTCAAGCAGGGCACGAGTGTGCTCAAGGAGATACACAGGGAGATGGGCGGCATTGAGAATGTGGAGAAGTTGATGGGGGAGAGCGAGGAGGCGAGGGCTTATCAGGAGGTAAGGGCATACATATACAGAGTACGTGAAGAGGGACGGTGTGTGCTGATACTTTGGAATAGGAAATCAGTGAGATGCTGGCGAATAAGATGTCGAACCAGGACGAGGACGAGGTGGAAGACGAGCTGGAAGCGCTCGAGGCGGAAATTAGTGGCGTCGCGATGCCCGATGCGCCGGTCAAGCAGCCCGAGTTTACGGCAGAGGAAAAGGCTCAGATGGCGAAGGCCAGGGCGCAGAGAAGAGCGAGGGAGAGGGCTGCCGAGCAAGCTTCGCACCCTATGCTAGTTTGATTTTTGTGCGTGCTGTGTTCACAGAGCATTAGAGCGAGGCGTTGGGATGAGGTTCTGTGGATTATTACGGGTGGCATTCCTACCACTATTGTTTTAGATGGGTTGTTTTTCTGAAGCATGTATATGTATTATGATGACACTCCTATACTGTGGTTTAGATGTCCACGTGCTCATGATACGGGCAGTGATGGGCAAACCTTTCGACCAGGTAGCTCTTTCCACATACCTTCATCACTCCACAGGCACCCATTCACGTCATCATCGGCCGCAAGCGTCCCCCTCAGTAATATCTCAACGTCAAACATCCTCTCACCCCATCTCCCTCCATCCCACGCGCATACTGTGCACCAGCACCCGCAGCACGCACGCAAGCTCCAAGCTACCCCGCCATACCCCACCATCACCAAAATGTCCCATCACCACGACCACTCGCACCACGGCCACGACGATGAGCACGCTGAAGCCCACAACCACGTCCACGACCATGACGACGACATCGTCCCCGCGCTCCAGAACCTCCTCTACGAACAAATCGACTTCAGCAAACTGCAAACGCTCAACGAAGACGAAGCAGACTCGGGCCGCAAGATATGCCAGAAGACATGGGCGCAGCGGATGGACCCGCAGCCCGAGCTGAAGAGTTTTGCAGATGAGCAGCTCCTGATGATCGTACCGTAAGCAACCGCTCGCATCTCTACTTCCCCAGTACAAAGACGATAATTTGCTAACGAAGTCCATATCTAGCTTTACAGGGCAAGTCCGTTTGCATTCGATCCTCCTCCGCACCTCCCCGACGCCCTCCTCCCCCAGAACCCTCAAGCTCTTCATAAACGACGAACTCGACTTCTCCAGCGCCTCGGAAAAGCCCGCCACGCAAACCCTGTCCGTCTCCCAGACCGCCGAAGTCCAGGAAATCCCCGTCAAGCGCGCGCTCTTCAACACCACGCGCGTGCTTACTCTCTTCTTCGAGGATAATTGGAGCCGCGGGGAAGAGGATGAGACGAGGATTTCGTACCTGGGGTTCAAGGGCGATTTTATGAAGCTCAGTAAGGAGCCGATTAACTTTCTGTACGAGGCGGCTGCTAATCCGGGGGATCATAAGATGGTGGCGGGGGTGAAGGAGGGGCTTGGGAGGAGTGTGCAGTAGAGATGAGGAAGGGGGTGGTGGAACAATCTGAGTTAGATAAAAGAGGTAGGTTGGCGGAGTGACTTGCGTCTGTGAGATTGCTGAATTGACTGGCGCAGGGGGGAATCCACGCAAGCGAAAAAGAACGTGGCGTGAATGACGTGTCTGTGTGCAGGGCTGTGGAAGTTAAAATGAGCGAAATGAGGTTCTTGGATAGCAGTTCAATATGTGAAAAGAGGAATGTCTCATTCTTTGGCGATCTGTATTGTCAGCGGTCATATACGGTATTAGGTATCGAGAAGAGGTGACATACTCTGGGTATCTGTATTCTGCATTTTGCAAGGGTATCGCGGCCTCCATGGCCTCATGAAATGCCATTCATTCCTCCATCGTCCAAATCTCATACCATGCCATATCATGCCATGTCATCGCACCGTATCTTATCCAAACAACCTCCCCATCCTCCATACCTCCTCCCACTCCATCCCTCAATCCATCCTTCAGCCCATCCCCTCACCCATCCACCCACACCAACTCAACTCAATCCTCAAAAAATCGAGAAACAAATCCCCCCAACCCTCAAACATGTTTCGTACTCCCCAGCGCCTCCCCCTGCACCTTCGTCCAATCAATACTCGCATCCAGTTCCTCATCCAGCCTCCCGCACAGCGCGACGCTGTCCCCGCGCACGATGTAGAGACCCAGCGGGACGACTTCCGACTCGGCTTCTTCTTCGCGGGGGCGGATGATGCGCTCGACGGCTTCGGCGAGGACGAGGTTCATGCTGCCGTCGCAGGAGATGAGCGTGCCGACCATGGTGCGGCCGTCGAGGGTCATTATGGTGACTTTTTCTGCGGGGGTGGGTTAGCGGGGGTTGCGATTGGGGAAGGAGAGGGGATTTACTGTTTAGGTAGGCGTTGAGGGCCATTGTAGGTAGGTTGGTGGATGGTGTGGTGTGGTGTGGTGGGGTTTGGGTTTGGTGGAGGGCTTCGCGAGGTGCGTTGGGGTGTGCGATAGATCTGTTCGGGAAGGCGGATTTGGAGGATCGGTGCCTTCGATTTCGGGTGGGAGCGAGCGTGGGTGTTGCAGACACTGCCGAGGCGTCCAGGAATGGCGAGTTGTATGTCGTTCATGAGAAGTTATGGTCGAAGCATTGGAGCATCTGGTGGTCTGTGCACTATCGCCCAATCAGCATGCAGCTCGCCCGCAACGCTTCCATTGACTAACCTAGAATCCCACCTCTCAATACATAGGTTGTATATATATTTTCAATCTTCTGTTTGCTCGTCGAGTCCATCAATACCCCCGTTCAATTCATCGTGTCTTCATCCCCGCCCACCCTTACCACTCTTACAACACCTCTCGAGATAAGGAAGAGAGCCGACATATCGGAACATCTTCACAGCAGATACAGCCTTGACCTCAGCTGCGTAAGGTTTGAATATCCTCCCCAGCAGTTGGCAATCCTACCTTGAAGCCCGAACTATTGCTTCCGCTTCAACTGGGCCTCAAGTATTCAAACTATTCTCTACAGAATCTATCTAGTGTATACAACGCCTAACAAATTACCTAGAGAATAAGCTTTTAATACCGCATTGTTCCCCAAGATTATCTTCCCATTATAAGAGGGCGTGTCAAGTAGCGAAGCTACATACTACTTTTCGTGCTGCGCGGGAAAGAGGTTGATTGACCGCGTTACTGAAGGCCAACGTTGAGTCAACGTTTTGTTCAAGTCGCAGGTTGATTCGATGCAGGGAGTTACTCGAAGAAATCGGTTCTGTGTGAGCGTTATCAGAAGAGAATATGTCCGGAAACCATCTTCTAGAATTCATTGCTCGCGACTTGCTATCTTGTACACTGCTATCAACTCTTGATATAGCGCAAGATAGAAGAACACCATCACCTCTCAAAATTCCTTCCATGTCGCCATACAGCCGTCTAACTCTATAACCTTTCCTTCTCCTTCTGCAGAGCCGGTTTCTTATACATAGCACCACCGGTCCCAGCCTGCACACCGTCAGTTCAATCCAACGCCTACTGCGCCTGTTTCCTATGCATAACCGTCGCTGCAGCCTGCCCACCATCATCAGCACACATGCACATCCACAATTCCGCCTTACCCCCTCAACACTCGTACTCACCTGATGATTCGGAAAAACCAACGTATCAGCCAGAACGACATTCTCCCTCCTCCCCGCCGCAAAAACTACCACTTCCGCAATATCCTCGCCCGTCAACGGTTCCACGCCCTCGTAAACCTTCCTCGCCTTCTCCACATCCCCATCGAACCGCACAAGACTGAACTCCGTTTCGACCTGCCCGGGGTCGATCTCGATGACGCGGATACGCGTGGCGATGAGCTCGCGGCGCAGAGCATCGGTGAAGGAGCGCACGGCGGCCTTGGTGGCGCAGTAGATGGAGCCGCCCTGGTAGGGCTCGCGGCCCGCGATCGACCCGATGTTTATAATGTCGCCGCGGCCGCCGTCGGGGCGGGACTTGAAGATGGGGAGGATGGCTTGGGTCATGGCGATTAGGCCAGTGACGTTTGTGGTGAACATGGTGTTGATGTCTGCGGGGGAGATGTTGGGGGCTTGTGCAACGCCTTTTACGAGTCCACTATATTCGTTCTTAGCTTCGAATTTGTTTCCCTCTCTGTCTCTGTCGCATTTTTTTATCCTTCATCTTCCTGGAGTGAGATATGGAGATGTTTGGGCGAAAACTCACGCATTATTAACTAACACATCCACACCCCTAAACTCCTCGGGCAACTCCCCCACAAACCTGTCCACCTCTTCCGATTTGCTAACATCCAGCTTCACGGGATGTACCTTGACCCCCTTTGCAAACCCCGCAATCTCCTTCGCGACCTCTTTCAAGCTATCGATGCGCCGCGCGGTGAGAATGAGTTTCAAATCATCGGGTTGCGTCCGCGCAAACTCCAACGCTGTGGCTTTTCCAATGCCGGCGCTTGCGCCGGTGATGAGCACGGTTTTGCCCTTGAGACGGGATGCGGCGGACATGTTGGCGGCGGAGTGGTGGCGGAGTAGTTCTAGTTGTAGTCGGGCGAGGTGGGGTCGTGACGGGGGGATGGAGCTTCGGAGGGAAGCTTGAGATTGAGTGAGGGATGTAAGGGTGCGGAGGGGACGGGAGAGGCGATGCATGTACGATTTAACGAGGCAATTGCGGAGGGTTATGTATGCGGTGAGTTCTCGGCGGGGAGCCGTGTGGATTGGATTATTATTTTTGGAGTGGAGAGGAGCGATAGCGACTTCGGTGGATACAATGGCGAGCGCGGGGTGACTTGGTCCGTTTATCTCGGATTGTTTTCCGAGCGCGAGTCATTGCCTGTCGTTGAAATTGCCTAATCTGGTAATATTCAAATCAGATAAGATTGGGTGTCGATCACAGAGGTGAAAAGTCCTCGTAAAAACCTACACCGAAATAGCCCGTGCGCGTCGCGTCATGATGTTGCATGAGGTTGCATATGGTCTCATACGCTAATCATTTTTTTGTTCGCTTTAACTCACAATCACATTCGTACGACAATACACATCACACAGGCAGAAGCACCGTGAAAATACATTTCCTTATTTTTCTTTTTCCATTTACAGCCATCGGTGTTCCCCAAACGACCACATGCATCCAGCATCTAATTCATGACATCATACTCATACAAGCCACGGCGCACGTCCACAGATCTAGAACTGGGTATCTATTTCTTCCCCTTCTGCCTTAGCTCCGCCTCCTCTTCCTCCCTCAACTCCTGGTCGATCTTGGCCCCCTTGGACGGCTCGTTTCCATGCGACAGTGCGGGGAGCGTGGAGTTCTGTTGCGAGAGCTCCGTCTCGGGATCATTGCGGTCAGCCTCGTGCTCGCGCTTCTCTTCGCGGGCGAGCTTGTTGGCGATGGTTCGCTCGTCCTCTGGGAGGTTGTTAGACGCAATTCGGAAAAAAAGTGTCTTGGAGGTGATATGGTGGGGTAGACGGGTAGTGGGGTGATGCAATAGTGAAGATGGGACGGGGATGACTTACTGGAATCCAGAGCCTTGTGCGAGTGCTTCTTTCCTTCGTGGAAGCGATCAGGCTGGTTCGGGTCCTCGCCGGCCTTGTAGTTGCGCTGGTCGCCCGCTTCGTAAACGCCTGAGGTGCCGACGCTGGAGTTTCCCGACATATTGTTTTGAGTTGTGAGGGTTGTTGGATGTGTGGAGAAAAGGAGAAAGTAGTTGTTGAGAAAGGTCGAAGGGTGAAGTTGGTATTGTGGTGTGGATTGTTGTGTGGATTTTGGTGAGGCCGCGTGCGCGTTCAGCTTTTATGTAGATAGCTGTGTGGTTTGGAAGCTTCTGATGATGATGCGGGTACTCGATGACGTATCGATGAACGCACTTACTGTGGGCCACACCAAAAGCTCAACCGCCGCTGCGAAGTTTTTCCGCATTCCGTGAAACGGAGACTTTTTGACGACATCTTGGTACGATTAATGCCCGACATCTGCGTTAGGTATGCGCCATTCTCTCCTCGACGCCTAATTGCTCTTTAAGTCACGACACAATCATGCAAATTGACACCTGAGGCACGAAACATCCAAACAAGAAAGGAAAATTATTTCATAACGCTATCTAGTCAGCTTTCAAGTCTTCAATCTCTCCATCCCGCCCCTTTTCACTCCCAAACCTCTCCCAAAAAATCCTCCAAATCCCCCAAAAGCACCTCCGTCCGCTCCAAGCTCGGAAAATGACCCCCACTCTCATGCGCTCTATACCACCCCAATGTCCCCGTCTTCTCCATCCACGCCCTCGGTATCGCTGAGATATCCTTCGGAAAGTACGAAAACCCAAACTTCTTCTCCACATACAAATGTTTCTGCCCATGCAGATAATCCCTCTGATAGACGCCCCAGAGATAGTCTTCTCGGTAGGAATACAACGATGTGCCCGCGCATTCTGAGAACCAGAAGAGACAGACTTCGGTGAGAATTGTGGGGAGAGCGATGGGGTGGGAGGGATCGACCCATTCGAGATACTTTTCTCCGATCCAGGCAAGTAGTGCGAGAGGAGAGGAGGAGAGGACTTGGCCGATGGTAGCGGTGCGAGTTCCGTGCATTTTCCCATACGCATTGTCCGTCTTCCCAAACTGATAGAACCTCTCCAACCCCTTCTTTTCAGTCTCGCTGAGACTGGATTCGACCTCCTGCGCAAATTCCGGGTCGTTGATGTAACTGAAGTTCAGATGTAGAGCCTTACATTCCGGATACTTGGCCGCCATAATCCTCACCACCCCAGCGCCAATATCACCGCCTTGACCTGCATATCCAGTCTCCCCAAATCCGAGGGCGAGCATTAGCTTGTGTAAGATACGCGCAGAGTCCTCATACTTCCAATCCCTATCCAAAGGCGGCGCATCCGAGAAGCACCAACCCGGTAGTGATGGAATGATCATATGATACGGCAGTGTTTCCGGCGTATATTTCTTCCTCAGCACCTCTAATTCTGGCAAAAACTCCGCAAACGTAGATGGCCATCCATGGCTCTGCACGACCGGAATAGCCCCTTCCTTCCTAGAGAACAGAGCGGCGAAATGCACTTTGAAAGGTCTCCCGTCGTCGTCTTCCACGGTAGCGATGTATTGAGGGAAGGTGTTGATGTAGGCTTCTTGTTTCCGCCAGTCATATTGTTCTTCCCAGAATTTCTTGGAGGAAATGATCCAGTCGCGGGTAACGCCGAGGTTTTGCGGTTGATGGGCGTTGGGAGGTTGGTTTTCGTAGCTAGGTTTTGCGATGGGTGAGAGGTGTAGGAGAGTTTTGAACGCTTGGTATTTTTCGTCGCTGACGTGGATTTCGAAGGGCTCGATATTTGGTGAAGCATTGGATGGGAGGGCGCCGTAGGGTTTGGAGGATGCCATTGTTGCCGAGAAGTTCGTGGTGATGTATTGGAAGACCCGAGATGATGTTTGTGCTCAAAACCTGGGGAGGATTCTGTAGCTTTATATATCTGAGAGGAAGAAGTTGGCACAAGCTATGCGAAGTGACGCTGGCTGACAAACACTGGAGGAGGTTGCTAGGTGATCGCTTCCCAAAGCGGCAAATTACACGCGTGTAGGAAGCGACCCATGAACATCGCAAAGGAAGTCGCGACTTTAAAGAGTCACACAACGGTCCAACATCCCAAGAGATATTGTTGATTTGAAATCCATGACGATCATGTTGGAAAGGGATCAAACCATGTCCGCTCAGATAGTAGCATCACAGTGGCAGCAGTTCGGTCCGTCAGCATGGAGGTAAATCCGTATGTCATTTGTCTAAGTAGCCAGAGCGGCTTTATGCAGGGTATCATGTCGTCTAATCTATCATGTATTCGTTTTCCGTTCCCAAGTATCCTAAATATCCGAATTCTTTGCTCACATCTAAATCATCCCGATCATCACCTCTTCGCCCATTTACTCCATCTCGATGGTGCCTGGGGGCTTGCTGGTGACTGTGACATGTTAGCTTGGCGAGTTCAGCTGTGAATGTCGAGGGACTTACTGTCATATACCACCCTGCAAACACCGTTCACCTCGTTTACAATCCTACGAGACACCTTCTTCAAGAACGCTCCATCAAAGGGGAACCAGTCGGCCGTCATGAAGTCCGAAGTCTCGACCGCCCTCAAAGCAATGACTTGGTCGTGCACGCGTTTGTCTCCCATAACACCCACGGCCTTGACGGGTAGCAGAGCTGCAAACGCTTGACTGATCTGTCTGTACAGGCCTGCAGCTTTGATCTCTTCGATGAAAATGGAATCGGCCTCTCGAGCAATACGAACCTGCTCAGGCGTGACTTCGCCCAATATGCGAATAGCAATACCTGGACCGGGGAAAGGGTGACGCCAGACAAGGTCCTCAGGGATGCCCAGGTTCTTGCCCAATTCTCGGACTTCATCTTTGAAGAGCTCGCGTAGGGGTTCAATGAGCTTGAGGTTCATGTCTTTGGGAAGACCGCCGACGTTGTGGTGGGTTTTGATCGTAGCCGAAGGACCCTTGAACGAGATGCTCTCAATGACATCCGGATATAGGGTGCCTTGAAGCAGCCACTCAATGTCACCGGCATTCGCAGAGCCATGTGCGTCGGCGGCAATTTTCTTTGCGGTCTCCTGGAATACTTCAATGAAGGTGTTGCCGATGATCTTGCGCTTCTTCTCCGGATCGTCAGTAACTCCTTTAAGGCGGCCAAGAAAGCGCTCAGAAGCATCGATGACGGTAAGGTTGATGCCCAAGCCTGCGGTCAGCGTTTCCTTAACCTGCTGTGCCTCGTTCAATCTCAGCACACCGTTGTCGACCAACACCGCATGGAAGCGGTCGCCGATAGCCTCCTTCATCAACTTGGCGGCGACAGTCGAGTCGACACCTCCGCTGACAGCTCCAATGACCTGACCCTTGTCGCCAACCAACTTCCGGATCCTGGCAATCTCTTGATCTACGAATTTGCCCATCGTCCAGTCAGTCTTCACCCGGCAGATATCGACGGCGAAATTCTTCAGGACTACCTTCCCTTTGGGTGTATGTGTGACCTCTGGGTGGAATTGAATGCCATAGTACTTCTTCGTTTTGTGTGCGATACCGGCAAACGGCGCATTACTCGTCTGAGCCACAGTGATAAAGTCATCCGGAAGATGGCTTAGCTTGTCCCCATGGCTCATCCAGACCTCAATATTGTCCTCAATGTCTCCGAACAGCTTGTCCACGTGCCCTCCTGCCTCTCCATCACCGTGCCTGTCAACTTTCAAATATGCGTGCCCGTACTCCCTTCTCTCCCCCGCAAGCACATTCTTGCCAAAGTGCCACGCAATCTCTTGTAGTCCATAGCATATGCCGAGAATCGGGACATTGAGTTCAAACACGGCAGGATCGACGTGTGGCGCGTCTTCCCAGTATACGGAGTAAGGGCCGCCGGAGAGAATCACGCCTTTTGGAGTCCAGTCGAGATCGGCGAGCTTCTGGGTGCACGGGAGCATCTCAGAGTATACATTGAGTTCGCGCAGGCGACGGGTAATGAGGTGCGTGTATTGGGAGCCAAAGTCGAGCACCAAGATGGTGTCGAAAGTCTTGTGCGGGGGAATGGGGTCGCTACCGTCGGTCGCCATGTTGTCAGAAGAGAAAAGATCGAGAAATTGAAATCAGAAGAGGGTTAGGAGAGGAAAGAGAGAAATAGAGAAATTGGGTGAAAAGAAGGGAGAAATCGAGGACTCGAAAACTAAAATTTTGGTGGGGCAATAACGCGGGCAGCCGCGTCCGTGCGCAGCTTCCCCGAAAAATATGTCGAAACCGCCAGAGTTCTACCCACAACTCATAGATCGAAGACAATGGGGAAGCGAAAGACGCAGAAAGATCCGGAGGCGCTGCCTGATGCTCCAGAGGCCAGCAATAAGCGCAAAAATGACGATTCCGACAGCGACGAGGTACGATTGATCCCCGCCTTCGCCCCCGCATGGGCCGGGAAATTGACGAAATATAGGATATGGACATGGTGAACGTAGATTTCGAATGGTTCGATCCTCAGCCCGCCGTCGACTTCCATGGGCTCAAGAATCTGCTGCGTCAGCTCCTCGATATCGATGCCCAGCTGTTCAACCTCTCCGAGCTCGCAGACCTCATATTATCACAACCGCTGCTGGGGAGCACCGTCAAAGTGGATGGGAATGAGACGGATCCTTACGCCTTCTTGACGGTGCTTAACCTCACCACACACAAGGTGCGAGTCTCTTGCTTCGATATTGCGGTCAATACTGACGCGCCATAGGACAAGCAAGTGATCAAGGATCTGACCGCCTACCTCACGCGCCACTCTACATTGCCCTCTCTATCCGCACTTCCATCTCTTCTGGACCCCTCTTCACCGGCACAGGTCGGTCTGATCCTTGCCGAGCGCTTCATGAACATGCCTCACGAGATTGTCCCGCCGATGTACACCATGCTCCTGGAAGAAATACAATGGGCGCTCGAAGAGAAGGAGCCGTACGCTTTCACACACTACCTCGTACTATCGAAGACGTACAATGAGGTTGCATCGAGTCTGCCGACTGACGGTCAGCCGCCGATCAAAAAGAAGAAGGGAGGAAAGAGTGACGGTAGCGATGCGGAGATCTTCTACTTCCATCCAGAAGATGAGGTGCTGCACAAGCATGCGAAGGCGTGGGGAAGCTATGACTACGAGACACCGGCAGACGACGGCGCGAGCGATAGCAAGAGGGCGTTCCAGGAGATGGGGGTCAAGCCGACGGGGCATTTGATACTCATTGAGGGCGACAAGTTTGCTGGGGCTGTGGGTGCGGTGAAGTCGTTCCTCAATCCGGGGCAATGAACGGCTGTTCGACGTCTCTGTGGAGGATGTGAATGGACATGTAGCAGATATACCCAAAAGCAGATAATGCATCTATGGACAAATTCGAAAACCTAAGATGAATGAACAACTTGAGTCTTGAGGAAGGTCTCGTCTCGTTTCAACTGGTGCTCGGATGTGGCCCGATGGTTTATGGCTAGGTGCAAAAGCGGTTAGCGCGCCATTGCCACTCAACATCAAGTTCGCTATCCACACTTCTCCATGCTGTATCTCTGCCTAATCCTCATAGTTAAGTCGTCCGATTTACATTCAATGTCTTGTTATCGATATCGAGGTTGCTCGCCTGGAGTTTAACACCAAGTCCCATCTCCCAACCACTCTTCCCTAGCCCATCCACTGTATGGCACATCCTCAACGCAAACGCAACTATACAAGCTTTCTAAAGGTTGAACCGTACTATAAAAAATCATAGAGCATGGTGTTCATTATCACTACTAGTGCAGCTTTCCAAGCCAGTACGCAACGCACGACAATGTTTACAACTACCACGACTTCACCTACATTGAGGGCGTTGTCTGCGAAATGGGTACGACGAAGAGATAGAAGTTTACTTTACACGCCGTTTAGGACTGAATTGTTTAAGCATTAATACCAAGAAATCTGAAGAGTTGGATACTCGAACAACCCTGCTGCATCTGCAACGACCGTCCGAACATGCCCCATGAAAAGGCGAATCTATCAACAATTAGAAGCCTAGAACCATTTAATTACCCCCTAGAATACCGATCAGACACGATCAGCGATACAGAGCATTGGAGGAGTTACTGCCAAACTTCTGGTCCCCTATAGGAATCGGAAACATGAGCCAAAGCGACCTCCTTCTGGGCGGATTGGCAACGGGACGATATATACCAAGTACTAAAAGTGAAGAGATGAGGAAGGTCATTGTGTTGGACTTTGATCCAAGGGGTATACAGCACGCCCTCACTGGAAAGCAGCCACACTTGCAGGCAAACGCTCGTCGCGCCACACCCAAACGTCAACCGCAATAGCATCATTCTTTCACACATTGGCGCTTAGTTGAGTGAACAACAAACGGACTAGCGCCCTCGCATTGGCACGAACATATGAGCTCCTCCGCCCGCGCTCTCTTCGCTCTGCCAACTTTCCCCCACACCTTGACATCCTCAACCCTGGTTTAACATAGTATCGCAACTCTGTATAACCAGCACCGAGAATGTCGTCCCGAATCCCCATCCCCAGCCCTTCCACGCCCCAGCGCGCCGTCATGCACCAGAGCCATGGCTTCAAGCACCGCATGACACCAATACCGAATGTCCCCCCACCTCCAACCACACGTCTGCCTACCCGATCGGCTGCGAGCCCGAGGTCTCCGCCAGTGCGCAAGTCTTCCATCGATCCCAAGATACAGAATACGCTATCATCTTGGCGCCAGAGTCCTTCAACTTTGGATGCCGTTAGCTTTGCCCGCGACGACCATCGAGGGGTTGAAGCGC
Source organism: Byssothecium circinans (assembly GCA_010015675.1). Lineage (NCBI taxonomy): Eukaryota > Fungi > Ascomycota > Dothideomycetes > Pleosporales > Massarinaceae > Byssothecium > Byssothecium circinans. The sequence continues at coordinate 140,878 of ML977046.1, read as the reverse complement.
AAAAGAAGATGGAGAAAAATGCGACAGGATACGTCACGAAGGCACGCGCAAAACTTCAGACACCGAAGCGCGAAATTAAGCCCTCGAGTTCGGTATCGGTCCAGACCATTCGAACGACTCCCATATGCACGATTCTTTACGTGGATTGGAACGGAAGCTACGACAGTACCCGAATTAAGGAAGACCAGAGCGAAGCCGTTCCTCTTACCCAAACGCTCCACGGTGTAGTGCTCACGGACACATCTCCTCTTCGGACCGTTCGAAAATCTACCACGTGTACAATACCTCAGACAGATTGGGATGGTAGCTACAAGGCTGGCCAAGGTGAGGAAGAGCCTCAAGAGGAGCTTAGTAGCGAAGAGTGGGCTGCGATGGAGATTACCATTCGAACTACCCCAGCCTGCTTCATCCATCACGATACCTGGAATGTGCACTACGGTTGGAAAGATTACAGTTTCCATGATTTTAAAGCGTCCGACTCTAGCCAAGAGTCTCAAGACGAGGAGGCTTGCCACGGAAAGATCGGCTCTGAGTATGAGAACTACGATGCCGATTTTGACTTCGGTTCCGAAGATACGGTCAGGTGCTCACAGCAGGACAGCTATGAATACGACTCCGAGCCCGGAGATGCCAATATCGATAGGCAACAGCTCGAACTTGAAGCTGCACGTCGTAACGAGCGCATCTGTGCGAATTCCTGCTCGTACCTGGTCCGAAGCTCCAGCCTCCTACGCGGGAGGGTGTGCATGGACAACACCTTCCCCGAGCATAAACAGTGCTGTAAAATGGTGGTCCACCTCGTCCTAGGCCCGACTAAGGAGGTGGAGGCACTTGTAAGGCACCGTTTCGATGTGCGGAACGCCCATTATATGAGCGGTAGATCTTGCAACATCCAATCGTGGCGTCGGAAGTTGGAGGAGAAATTGGCCAACGGTTCGTTCCATGGGAACAGCAAGCTTGGGATTGCACATAGAGCCATTGAACAAGAGAAAGGTGAAGCAGATCCTGGACTGAGGCCGAGTAAAGAGCTTCAGGTAGGGACTGAAAAAAGCTCTGTCGATCTTGAGATCATTGAGTCCTCGTCCTTGGATGATAAGCCTTCGGAACCTGGAGCACTTGAGGAGCCAATTGACGACCCTCAACATCCCATGATCTCTTCGTTCAAAGACGACAGCATAGAAGTCCAACTTCCTAACGAGAAGTCCGACAGTGCTGAAGATGCCGAACTATCTTCGGTTTCAGATGCTGCCGGAGAATCGGAAGTGCCTGAAGAGAAGTTGGATAGTTTCGAAGGTACCGAGCCTTCATCATGCGAAGATGAGCCACTACCACCCGCCCATCTCCGAAGCGGACTACAGGAAGGTACATCGACAGCGGAGTCAGAGCACAGTTCGTTGGAGGAAGACATTAAAGGCCCACAAGAAGAAATCATCTTCTCTGCATCTCCTCGCTCTGATTCAATTGAAGCAGCACCAGTGCCCTCTACTCCATCGACTAAAGAGGGTCCCAGCCACGAGGTACCGCCAATCACGCCTCCTCGCCCCATTCCAACCATCCTCGTACAATCACCCTCGGCCGATGGTGATTTTCTCGAAGAGGACAGCGACTACTATCTCGCTCTCTTTTCCCAAGCTGAACCCGCCCAAGGCGAAGCTCAGCCCGAAGTCGACGCCATCGAGCCGTCGCACACCGACAACGGCAGCGACCGCGCTCCAGATGAGATCTGCGTCCCGCCCGTCGAGGGCGAGCCAGCAGCGAGCCCCACCAAGCCCAAAGCTAAGCGGATCAACACCCTCCTCGACAAGATGTCTAGGGTTGCCAGTCACCGCAGCGGCACGATCGCGAAAGCCGGTCGTGATTGCAAGGCCAAGGCAAAGAAAGCCTTCGAGAAGGCTTCGAAACAGACCATTCGGGTAGCAACGAAAATCGAGACTAAGACTAGCGGGGTGACGACGAAGCTAGCAAAGAAGACGAAAAAGACGAAGAAGCTGACCGGCCTGGCTGCTCGTATGACATGTGGTCTATGACTGAGCGCATTGGAGTGTGGAATGAGATGAGCATGATGACTGCCGTGGGGATGGTAAGCTGGCAATGAATATCATCAACACGGTGGATCTACTATGTATTGCGCATCATTGGCGTATGAGTGGATATTGAATCCTCCGGCTTTGGACATGGATTGTTGTGTTTCAATTTTCCTGCGATATTTTACCTCTGGTCTTCAAGTATGGTTGAGACTTCTCCTTGCATAGGGTTTTGTTTGAGTTGGGCTTAGCGAAGGAGTTTGAAGGAATTAGAGTGGGATTGGAGATTGGAACCTGTTTGACCCTACTTGAATGCTGGGATTTATCGTTCAGACTTTTCCTCATTCTTTAGTTGAACTGATAGTACGGCGTAAGGAACGCTAGTGTCATACACGGACTGGGTTGTGTACTTAAAATAATATATGACGTTGTAATTTGGAACTTATAGATGGCACTTGAACATGCCCAACACGACTGATTTGAGGAGAGAAATTATTAACGAGTAGCTACGTAGGCTTATAGATGAGGAGATGTGAAACTGATACCACCATCTTTCTACCTACATATCCATATCTGCCCACCTTTCGTTCCCTCACGTACACGTAGCCCGTCCACAAGGAAACAAAAATCCAGCATAACCCTCCAACACACGATCTCCACATCCTCACTACCCCCTCATCACACACTCACCTAACCACACCCCCCATAACTCCCTCCAACGCCACATCCCCCTTTCCCCACAACTTCTCCAACCTCCCCACCCCCTTCCTCGCCAACCCAGCATCACGATTCCGATAAACAGAATCAATCTTCCTCACATCCTTCCTATCACTAACCACCCACCGTTTCTCCTCCGCCAAGAACTCCCCATACGACATGCCATCGTACACACGCTGCACATTCGCCGCGAGATGCGCGTTTGCGGCTTTGAGAAGACGCACGTGCTCTTGGCCTGCCTTGATGGCGGAGGCGGTGCGGGATTGTGGGAAGATGGTTTTTGCGGAAAAGTAGAGGAGAATGGTGGAGCCGGGGATGGCGAGGAGGAGGGTGTTGAGGGCGGTGTGGGTTAAGGGCTGTGCGCCTAGGTTTAGGTAGGTGAGGGGGGTTGTGTGGAGGAGGGATAGGAGGGAGGGGGCGGTATGGTCGGTCAGCCAGTTGTACCTGTGGTTATGTTAGGAGGGCGGGTATACCAAATCGGGGCCGGAATCTAAAATGTATCGGGAATAGGGAGAGCGGATAAAGAAGCTTACCTAGAGCCAAGATCCTGCGTGGCGAAGTGTTGACCAAGATCTAGCGTTGAGATTTTTGGATGGTTGGTGAGGGCTTCGCAGAGGGCGATTGCGCCGTCGTCGCTGAGACCTGGGATCAAAGTCAGTGAAAATTGTAGAAATTGTTGTTAGCTTCCTAACTTAGAAGTGTACGTACCGATCGATGCGAGTGCCAGACGCGTCAGCGACTCATTCTTCTTCAACCCAGCCGCCAGCGCAATTGTACCGTGATTCCCCATGGGATTACTGCTCGCATACAACGCATCCAACATGCAATGCGGCGTTGCCAAAAACTCAGCAATGGCTGCAGAAGCTTTCTCGCCAATGCCCACAGCGTTCAAGTAGATGTGCCGCAGTGGGAGTGGGTTCTCCGGCACGTGTGAGGCCAGCTTCGTGAAAAGCTCAGCAACACCCGCATCGCCCAGCTCAGTCTGGTCCAAGTCCAAAGTCCGTAGATTCGGCGTCTGCGTGATCAACCTAAACAAATCGTGCGCCGCGGTCGACATCAACGGGTTCCGCTTAAGCCAGATATTAGTCACAGAAGTTGATGTGACCCATTCATCCACGAGCAGTTTGAAGCTGCCTGTGTCAATGCAGTTCCCCGCCAGATACCAGGTGTCCATGCGATTCGGGTGCTCTTTGACGAAGTCGGCGATGCATTTCGCTCCATGAGGACCGATGATGTTATTGCCGAGTAGGAAGTGTGTGATGAATGTGTTCGTTTTCAGGCTATTCATGAGATTGCCGATGTTTGTGGGGCCGACGACCATTTTGCAAAGGTCCATGCGGTGGTCGGAGTAGACGACGCCTTTTTCGAATTCTAGCGATTTGATGTTGTAGTATGGCTCTTCGATCTCGGTAGCTAGATCCCGGGAGTGCGCGGTTAGCGAATGCTTCTTTGGTTGAAAGTGCTGCCAGACTTCTGACACAAACATTGCACTTACCCTCAACAGCAGCTCGTTCAGTAGACGACTTCTCCACCGATCCATCCAGAGCCAAATGTTCGAAGAACGGTTCCAACGTCTCCGGCTCCGCAATCTTGACGGGCATCGGCAAGCTCGGTGCTCCATTCAGCGACACTGGGTCACTGTTAGGATCCCACGGGCCTTGTTTGACGATGCGCTTATCCCAGTTCATCAGCTCTTTCCGCTCTGTTGCCTCATGTATCGCGCGTTTCCGCTGCTTGATAACTAGACGCCGCAACTTGACGATATCTTTCTCGTATGCGATGATGGCGCCGATGCTGTTCTCCATGTCTGGATACAGCAGTTGCGCGATTTGGTTAGCGAGGGCAGCGGCTTCTGGGTTTGCGGTTCGCCGACGCGGAGCATCCATGATGGCCTCATCCATAACGATTGATGAAGGGAGAAACTCTTCCTGGGAGTCTTCGTATGGTGAGACTAGAGCCAATTGACGTTGAATGATGTCGACCCATTGTGCGGCAGTGTGGGATAACGATTGGTGGCTCGGGGTCTCCACAGTGGAGATTTGAGTAGCGGAAGCCATTTGAGTGGTGATGAAGCTGGGAGAGAAATGTGGGAGAGGGCAAATATAAGTATGATCTGATTGTGGAGTTCTGTAGGTGCGCAAATATTTGGCGTGGTGACTCAATGATTGCTTTCGTAGAGCCTTGAACAGGACGCAAAATGCTGGATTCCTTACGTTGGCCAGTTTGCTGCCTAAAAAGGGCGCGAAGCATAAGGGCGCTTTCTGCATCTTGAATAAAGTGCAGATGTGAGTGGGGGCCAGTCACTCGTACTCGCGGAGCGTAGTGGATACGGCTGAAATTGGAATCACGTGGAAATTGCATCCCTAGCGAACAAATAAGGCTATACACATTAATCTGATCTTTGGCATGTAACGAATTAGAGCGCGGGTGGCGAAAGAACGTGACTCCATTTCCAGCCGTGCGCGTGTATTAAGGGATCCTAGCGCTAGTCACGACTATACTCACACGCACAGGTGGAGTCGGAATCACGTTTTTCGCCACCCTCTCTGATAGACACACTTCTCAGATAATCGTCAGGGCCTTATTGGTTCGCTGGGGGTGAGATTTTGACTTCAGCTGTATCCACTACGCTCCGCGAGTACCTCGGATCGCTCCCAAGCAGGGTAGCGATTTGTCTCATCAACAATCTAATACTATTGTTCATTCAACTTAATACCATCTAATCATCTAAGCCCTCTTCGCTGTCGTCTAATTACATCAATCCTGACATTCAAATCGCTCTCCTCCTGTAAGACAGGCCGGAGAGTTGAAGAACCCAAGAGAACTAACCGCGAGGCCTCCTCGGACAGTGTAGCCACCCGTCAGGTACACGTGTTGAGGGAAAGCGTGTTTCCCGCCAAAGGCAATCGCTCATGGCGGTTGTTTACACCCAAATGGGACTAGCTTAGATCTATTAGGCAGCCATCAGCTGCATTCTACCACTTCAACAACCACCCCTCAGCCCAATGGGGCCAGAGGTCGTGACAACGCACATTCCTGCCTGCACTCCTGCTCCGTAATGAATTTGGGTTCTCAACTCCACCTATTGTAGCTTCGAGCTTCCCTGCCTGCGTTCTGCTGGCGCCACGATGTGCCAAACGACTGGCGGACGCTGCAGCACCATGCAACGCAACCACCATCAGACCTCAGCCTGCTCATCAGGCTGTTGTCCATCGTATAAAGCTGGCCCTGCCCACGATGCGCGCTTCTTCTGAACCTCCGAAGCCGCCTCGTCGTCGTGCACACTTCGGCAAGCACCACCCGCGATAGAGCATCATATTATATTAGATGGCGCAGGGGCTAGCGACCCAGCATGGCGACGAGCCTAACCCGCTGGACACCACTGGGCTCTGCCTGCTGTCGCTTGACGGCGGCGGTGTCCGCGGGCTGTCGACCCTCTATATCCTCAAGGGCCTCATGGCGCGACTGAACCACGAACGCCAGAGTCACCGTCTCCCTCCTGTAAAGCCATGCGAGGTGTTCGACCTCATCGGCGGCACTAGCACGGGCGGGTACGTGGTCGGCTTCGTAGTTGCCAAAATCAGCTACCATGACAGCCTCATCGCCATCATGCTCGGCCGGCTCGAGATGGACGTAGATGGATGTATCACGGCATACAGCAAGCTGATGAAGACTGTGTTTGGGGAAGAGTCCAGTTGGCTGCCCATCAGCCGGACAGGGAAAGTGAAGGCGCGGTTCGACTCGGGAAAGTTAAAAGGCGCCGTTGAGGACGTAATATCCGGCAGAAAAGTCTCCCCGACAGACGCCTTTAACGACGGCAAGGATCGAGGGTGTCGCACGTAGGTGTATTGGCACAGATGCGCTGTGTTGTGCTGACCTAGTCCAAGATTTGTCTGCGCGACAGCGAAGGAGACCGCAAGGATCGCACGCTTGCGGAGCTACACTCTACCGGACGAGGGCAACATTCCCGCTACCATCTGCCAGGCAGCGCTCGCAACGTCTGCGGCGACAGCCTTCTTCGATCCAGTCTCGATCGGCGCACGGCAGTTTGTCGACGGCGCGCTCGGCGCTCACAATCCTGTGGATGAGGTGGAGGGTGAAGCCGCCAACATCTGGAGCCCTGGGACAGGTGATCTGAAGCCGCTCGTCAAGTGCTTCGTCTCGATCGGCTCCGGACACCGCGGGAAGAAGGCGCTCAAAGACAGCATGCTGGGCTTCCTCTCCAAGACCTTGGTCGGGATCGCGACGGAAACGGAGGAGACGGAGAGGAAGTTTATAGCACGGTGGGCCAAGCACTATGACGAGAAGCGGTTCTTCCGCTTCAACGTCGACCAGGGACTCCAGGATGTCGGTCTTGCCAAACACAAGGAGCAGGGCAGGATGGAAGCAGTAACGGACGAGTACCTGAGGCACCAGGACTTGAAGTTCCGGGTACGAGACTGCGTCCTGAACCTGGAGCAGAAACAGAGTGTGTACATCGAGGACTTCGCCTAGGCAGTAGAACTACACAGCACTGACGATGTGCAGAGAGAACGGGGATGTCTTTTTGGTTGATTGTTGGTGTAAGCTACTGTCCTGCGTACGCTCTATATTGAAGCTGCTTAGATTATATAGGAATACCAAAAACGTTGTATTCTACAGAACCATACAGGTAGGCTGTGTTGGCCTTCTTTCCTCTTGTACTAACACATCCACAGCCGCCAATAAAGTCCACTACATTCCCTTCCCTAAGAACCGATACTTTGTTGGAAGGCGGAACGAACTCGCTAAGCTGGAGCAGAAGCTGATGGTGGATCGAGACTGCCAGAAGATGTCTATTGTAGGACTCGGGGGAGCTGGCAAGACGCAGGTCGCGCTGCAGTTTGCGTACATGGTCAAGGAGACACGGCCGGAGTTCACAATCTTCTGGCTACCTGCCGTGAGTATGGGGAGCTTTGAGCAGGCGTGTACAGAAGTGGCGAAGGCGCTGGGTATACTACAGACGACAAGCGAGGAAAAGGATGCGAAAGAGTTGGTCAAGCGGCATTTGAGCGCAGTAGGCACGGGGCAACGGTGGCTGTTGGTGCTGGACAACGCTGACGATCGAGACATCGTGCTTGGAACAGCGCAGTCGAAGGGCATCGTCGACTACCTACCTGAGAGCGAGTATGGCATAACTGTGTATACAACGCGCGTACAGGAGATGGCCGAGTCGTTGACGCGTAGCGACGTGACGGAGGTTGGGCCGATGGACCAACAAGAAGCGGCTGACTTTCTAGAGAAGTCGCTGATCAGGAAAGACCTTCTCCACGACGTTGTTGTTACGAGCCAGTTGTTAGACGAGTTGACGTACCTGCCGTTAGCGATCAGGCAGGCGACGGCGTACCTGAACATGAACAAGACGTCGTCCATCGCAAAGTACCTGCGCCTGCTTCGGAACACCGAGCAGGACCTTGTCGGTCTGATGAGCAAAGAGTTTCGCGACGACACGCGGTACAAAGACTCAGTGAACGCGGTGGCGATGACGTGGGTGGTGTCGTTCGGCCAGATCCGCGAGCGCGACGCAGCGGCGGCAGATCTACTAGCGTTTCTATCGTGCATCGAGTGGAAGGCGATACCGCGCTCGCTGCTGCCGAGCGCGCAGTCGGAGGAGCGGACGGAGGAAGCCATTGGCATGCTCTGTGGATACTCGTTCTTGGCAAGGCGCGAGGGCCAAAGTCAAGAGGGAGAGGGAGGGGGGGAGGAGTGGTACGACATGCACCGACTTGTGCACCTGGCGACTCGCATCTGGGCGAGCAAGCATGAGAACGTTGCAGAAACGACAGAGAAAGCACTGCAGCATGTTACGCAAGTCTTTCCGTCCAACAACTATGCGAATCGGACAGTATGGAGAGCATACCTGCCGCATGCGCTGCGCATACTGGCGAGCATGCAGAGCTGTCATGGCAAGATGAAGTCCAAGTTAAGCTTGTTGGTGGGACTATGTCTCCGAGTTGACGGTAGGATCCGAGAGGCGGTGAGGTGGCTTGAGGAGTGTCATCAATGGAGAAGGAACAAGCTCAAGGAGGACGACCCGGCTCGACTGCTATCAGAGCACGAGCTCGCTATGGCATATGAAGCAGACGGGCAAGTCAAGAACGCAGTGGTGCTACTAGAGCAGGTGGTTGCAGTGCAAAAGAAGCTGGTAGAAGAGCACCCTTCTCGACTAGCGTCACAGCACGCGCTTGCTATGGCATATCAAGCAGATGGGCAGGTTAAGAAGGCAGTAGTGCTGCTACAGCAGGTAGTCGCGGTGAAAGAGAAGGTGCTAGTAGAAGAGCACCTTTCTCGACTAGCGTCACAGCACGAGCTTGCAAGGGCATATCAAGCAGATGGGCAGGTTAAGAAGGCAGTAGAGCTGCAAGAGCAGGTAGTCGCGG
>ML977046.1:0-131679 GCA_010015675.1 Byssothecium circinans | reverse complement strand
TTCTCGACTAGCGTCACAGCACGAGCTTGCAAGGGCATATCAAGCAGATGGGCAGGTTAAGAAGGCAGTAGAGCTGCAAGAGCAGGTAGTCGCGGTACGAGAGAAGGTGCTAGCAGAAGAGCACCCTTCTCGACTAGCGTCACAGCACGAGCTTGCAAGGGCATATCTAGCAGATGGGCAGGTCAAGAAGGCAGTGGCGCTGCTAGAGCATGTGGTTACGGTAGAAAAGAAGGCGCTAGTAGAAGAGCACCCTAATCAACTACCGTCACAGCACGCGCTTGCAGGGGCATATTTAGCGGATGGGCAGGTTAAGAAGGCAGTAGCGCTGCTAGAGTGGGTAGTTGCGGTGCGAGAGAAGGAGCTAGCAGAAGAGCACCCTGATCAACTAGCGTCACAGCACGCGCTTGCAAGGGCATATCTAGCAGATGGGCAGGTTAAGAAGGCAATAGAGCTGATGGAGCGGGTGGTCGCGGTGGATGATCGAGTTCTCCCGGATGATCACCCTTTGCTGCTGGTATCCAGAGAAGTACTCGAACGCCTCGAAGGCATATTCGCGGAGCCGAAAGTCCAGTCAGATTCGGCGTAGTCGTGTCTTTCCTATAATATCTTATTGCGTGAATCGCTTTCCTAAACAGGTTAGCGGGATCGCTCGGTAGCGGGCAACATCAACAGTAATATCGATCTCGCGCCCTATAATCTACTCGTGTGAAAAGTGATTCGACCTATGTATTCAATAATTCGAGGTGAGAGAAATGAAAACCTTGTTGATTGGTGCGTAACAAAGCGGCAACTACACAGGCAGGTACTTCCTAATGCTGATAGATCAAAGCCTTATTCAGGAACTAAAATGGATTCCCTCTTCACTGACCAACGGCACGTGCCACTCTTCTTTGTACTATGCCATTAAACCAACACCAATCCGACTACAATAACGTTCCACAGACAATCTTGCCATACACTTCTCAATCTTGCAGAGCGGACCACTTACGACCAAATTCGACATGTCCGACCGCTGGAAGCACAAGTATGAGCGCGTCGAATCGCACGACGATGCATCTGACCACTCCGCGTCTCCCCCTCGTATGCCAGCACCACAGCTACGCACCGGGCTACTCTCGTACCCATTATCCTTCCTCTCCGGCGTCTCAGTAACCCTCGTCCTGGTCGCGCTCTACGCCTCCTTCTCCCCATACTACAACGGAACCTTCGAATCTGGCTTCTACACCGAGATCGCAGCCCTCAGTCCGGTCGTCAGCCTCGTACCTACGAAGTTTAGCGGCACGCTCAAATACAAAGGCGAGCACCTGTACATCGACCTCGGGAACGACGCGCAATACTTCGGCGCGCCTTCCCCCGCTATCGACAAAAACTGGGAAAAGCTGCTCACCGGCATGGAGAACGAAGCGCTATGGCCCGACGACATCGTCAGCCCCGACGTCCTCCATACGCTCCACTGTCTGAACGCAGTGCGGAAGTTGCTGGATAGTCCGTACTACTACAACCATACTTTCGACGCGCATAACCGGGCCAGGAGAATCCATATCGATCACTGCCTCAACCATATTCGCCAAATCATCAAGTGCCATATGGACTTGACGCCTGTGCGTACGATGTATTTCGAAGAGATGAATACGGAGGTTGGGGATTTCGATCAGGTGCATATGTGTCGGGATTTTGGGCGGTTGAATAAGTACATGGTAGATAGGGAGCCGGAGGGTAAGAAAGAGGGGATGCATGTGAAGACTGAGGCTGAACTGAGGGGGCATAGGGAGGGGTATATCGAGAATGAGGAGTCTTTCTTGCCGTGGGATACGATGTGGAAAGAATTTGAATAGGGGTGATTCGTGGGCTTACTTGATGTTCTTTGGGATTTGGAAGGGATACTTTTTGTGGATAATGATACCTTTATTGAAAGTTCCTATAGGCTCGTTTAGTGTACTGGCTTTTGATGGTTAGAAATCTCAGTATATAAACGGACCGGATGTTGAAGTAATTTTTATCGAACTACTCTATGCTTGATTGAGTCGAAATATCGAAAAATACAGTCATATAGGAGTTGGGGTAGCGCCGTAGTTATGTTGACCTTTCCCATGAATTTCGAACCACTGTAGGCTATTTTCTTGCACCACTCCTGTTCTGCCGAAGCATCCGCTGGTCATGCTCTCAGAATCCCATCGCTACATCCATCTTTTAAGGTTTTACATTTATGATTCAAGCTGTTGGTCAAGGAGAAGAGTGTCCTGTTGTTGGTAAGGCTGTGTTGGGTGAAGATGTATGAACCGGCCGCAAGGCAACGAGGAGTCTCTCATTGGATGGTACGTACGCTGGCGATGGTAAGATAGAGATGTGTGGATGTTCTACAGACGACGTCACCGTCTCATAGGAAGGCGGTTTGAGGGGATAACAAGCTTGTAAAACTCAAAGCATTTAGTCGGATTCAATCCCCTAAAGAGTATGATACAACCTCAGCTCAAGTATGGTACAAGCACACAGCAACCACAGCACAACTTGTCACGTGTCAGGATGGGCTTTACTGACAATGTTGTCTACCCCAGAGATTCTTTTGACAAGTGGGAAGAGAACGAGCGCACCGGCCACCTCTCCTAGGACGACATTCCACTTACCCTCGACCCTAGAGAGCTTGCTACGTATACGCCTCAAAGACACAGATGTGCTGACATTGTCCGTAAATGCCAGCTTAAGGCTCGTACGACAAGCAGCAAGGTCTGAGCTTCCCAACCTCGTATAAGGGGCGCCGGAGGTGTTCAGCAACTGAAGAGAGAACTTATAGTGAGTGTCTTGTCTACTCCAGAAGGTCCGCTTAGAAGGATAATCATACCGCAGCCTGGCAAATGTCAGTGACGTGGTGAATGATAGGAAAGAAGGTAGCGTACCTTTCCTGGTGATGAAGTCGTCGAAGGCCTTGCTGTCATTGAGTTCGTTTGGATCGCGCAGCGCAACTAGCAATTCCTTCTCTTCCTCAAAATTGCCTCAACATTACCCTCAAACTCTGCGCTCACTGGCAGGCCGTCTGCCTAATCGACGAAGCAGATGTCTGCATGGAGACCCGCGATTCCAACAACCTCCAGCACAACGAAATGGTATCCGGTACCTGTAACTCGCCTCTCATTCCTACAGCCTAATCTTCCACTAACACACCCAGAGTCTTCTTCCGCCTCCTCGAATACTATCCTGCGCTCCCTCGACCCCGCCTTCGAATCCCGCATCGACATCAGCCTCAACTACTCCACCCTCACCTTCGCGGATCGTAAACAAGTGTGCAAGAACTTCATCGCTAAGTTCAATTACTAAGATGTGGGTATCACTGAGAATGCACTGGAGGGACTGGCGACGTGGGAGTTCAATGGGAGGCAGATCGAGAGCGCTATCAAGACTGAGGGAATACTGGCAGCGAAGAAAGAGCCGCTTAATGCGCAGCATCTGCGTGGGGTGTTGACGCTGAGGAGCAAGACGCTGGGGCCCATGGACCGAAATTCGGAGGAGGGTAAGGACGCGGCGGATAGGAAGGCTGTGGCGAACGGTGTGGGCACGGTGTGAGGTGGTTGCGCGGTGGGGAGCGGGCTCGCGGATGAGCGCGACAATATGGCGGTATAGCGAGGTTTGAGGTAGATGGAGCGGCATCTGCCTGCTTTGTATGCGGTTGGGCATTGGGATTTGTTAATGGGTCATCTTGACTTGCTCGCGCAAAAGATTCAGGTCTAGAGACCTCAAAATAGCATGCAATGCCATCATGGTCGACTGACGCATATTTTATGAACTCGTCCTATCTCTATGTCGCGCACACTCATATACATGCTGCTAGATCCTGTGAACTCGTCATTGATGTCTTCAGTGGGGGCTGCTGTTGCCGAGCACCTTCCCGCAGTATTTGACAAAATTCCTTGTAAACTGCGCCGTGGAGAGAGAGAGGATAAAGGGAGACCTTCTGGACACAGAACTGCTGAACGGAATCGCGAACAGGGGCGACAGGCAGCGTACAGCGGTAGCTCAGGCCAGACTCACAGCGTTTACCCCTCCTGGCGCTGCGGCAACGCGCAGTATGCGTGCCACTAACGTAGCAGTGACGTCAGATCAAAACAACAGAACAACAGAACTACGGCGGATGGGTGGGCGGTCGCAGGCAGCAGAGCAGTGCACTGAAGATCACGAACCATCAAGAGACGCGGCGTTAGGAGTCACAGTCACAGTCAGACAAGGCAAGGCAATGAGGAAGATGGTTGGAAAATATGTTTGATTGTGAACTATCTAGGAAGAAGCAGTGCTGGGCTCAGGCGGTGAGTGGGCGCCGATGGTGGTGGCTGCCTTGCTGTGGATGGATCGTCTTGATGTCGACGTGTTGTTGTGTTGTGATGTTGGGTGCCGAAAGGCTTTGGTGGGTGTGACCGTGTGGCGGCGGTGAAGTCCAGTGGTGGAGGCCGACGTTAGGTTGTTGGCTGGCTCGAGCAAGGTGAGGCAGTGCTCGAACCAGCCGCGGCGGTAGCTGGTTGTGAGACCGATGTAGTATTTTTGGCTGGCTCGAGCAGGATGAGGCGGTGCTCGAGCCAGCCGTGATGGCCGCTGGTGGTGAGGGCCAGTGTGGTGTTGTTGGCTGGCTCGAGCAGGATGAGGTAGTGCTCGAGCCAGCCGTGGAGGTCGCCGATGGAGGGTCCTGAAGATGTCAGTGACCTCGGGAGAGTCAGTTATACGATGGTGGAGAAGAACATACCTTTGACCAGACCGAAGGCCATGGAACGTGCCCTTACATCAGTGAAATCCTGAACCCGTCGCAAGTGACCCTCAAAGATGCCGAATGTTCAGGTGCAGCGAATCACAGGGAGCCGGTCCCAAACGGAAACACGCGACCCCGAAGGGAGAACAACAACAGAGCTTCTGCCCATTGCACTGCGAGTGTTCACCTGATCAGCCTGACAGGCACGGGGTCGCACCAGCACTGGAGCCCCAAGCGGCTCCAGCGAGGCGGACCCTGGAGGGTGCCCGTGATGGGCGACTAGAAGTGAGGTCAGTGAATGTTGAATGAAGGAAGAGGGCAATGGATAGTACCTTGTGTCGACCCATCACGGGCGTGGGAAGGTGTGGTGGTGGGTTGGAAGTGTAGTGAAGAAGAAGTGGAGGAGGGCGGCGGTGGGCTGCCTTATATAGTTGTGGGCTTACTAATCCGTACAGCAGCATACTCGCTTAAGACAATATTGGGTGACCATAAGCGAACAAAAATTGATGTAAGTTGAGATGGTCGAATTTCAGATGTTGCAAGTGACGATGGTGTTGATGAAGGGCGTCGTGCATACACTGGTGTTGGCGTGATGTGTCATCCCATCGTGCTCCAGACTACGCAGGAAGACGGCTAGCACCCACAACTACACTTCAGCCTCAGCCTTGCCCATGCTGACATAAATTGCGGTCAATCTAGGGCTGAATGCAAATCTAAATAGCGGGGTACAGGTTCCCAGCGCTGCCACTCTCTTCACTACGCTCCACAAAGACATTGCGGCCCCAAGTCCAGATCTAAGCTACATCGTGCCATGTGGCTCATCAACACCAGGACCCTTCGCATTAAGTTCTTTCCTGCGTCCCCTCCGAGCTATGCCATACTTTCGCACACATGGGGGGCGGATGAGATCTCCTTCCAAGAGATTACAACCACTCCGCTTTCTCCTTCAACGACCCAAAAGGTTGGATGGAAGAAGATCCGCCGAACGTGCGAGATAGCGTTGGAGAAGTATAAAGTGAACTATGCCTGGGTTGATACATGCTGTATCAACAAGGAGTCCAGCGCCGAGTTGCAGGAAGCCATCAACACCATGTTCCGATACTATGCCGATGCCATAGTGTGTCTCACCTATCTCGAAGACGTCGGCGAAGGCAAGAAGACGTTTGAAAAGTCGCGATGGTTTGCGCGAGGCTGGACGCTGCAAGAACTGATCGCTCCGTATCATCTCGAATTCTACGATACAGATTGGCGGAGTATTGGACGCAAAGATACGCTGGTCGAAGGCATCTGCAAGATCACCAAGATACCCGAAAACGTGCTCAAACGCGACGTAGCCTTGAGCAAGGTTCCTACAGCAGCACGTATGAGCTGGGCGTCGCGCCGGGAGACCACGCGCGAAGAAGATATGGCGTACTGTCTCCTTGGAATTTTCGACATCAATATGCCCATGCTATACGGAGAAGGCGACAAGGCCTTTATTCGGCTACAGGAAGAGATAATCCAGCAAAGCGCCGATATGTCAATCTTTCTTTGGGCGAGACACCCTTTCATGCCCTCTGCCTACAGCGGCCTCCTGGCTGACTCGCCCGCGCATTTTAGAGGCATGCACAGCGTTATCGAAAAACCGTACTTCAATCCTACCGAGTACCGCATTACCAACCGTGGGATACGCTTCGAGCTCAAGCTTGGTCTTGATGGTACCGGAATACGCTACCTCTCCCTGAAGCATAGATTTCCTGGCGTAAACAGATGTCGCATCGCTCTCCAAAGAGTGGCCACAGATGTATACATCCGGGTGAATGCTGATAAGATATATTCCTCATCAGATATCGGGCAGACGGAGTGTGCATTCTACGTCCCTCAGAGAATCACTGCCAGTCAATGCGATATAATAGAACAACAAGCTCTAAAGATTGATTGCGCTGGCTTTGTTCTTACCGACCATTTCCCGCTGGGGTGTTGGAACAGCTGGAACCAAAGGTTCCATGCTCATGCAACCGGGGCGTTTCTCGGCTACATTGAATTCAGGAAGCCGGACTATCAACCTATCGCGATTATATGTCACGCCATGAATGGGAATTGGAGCTGTGGAGTCGTTGATAGCAAGAAATGGGCTGCTACAAAAGATGTGTTCCAGGATCATTATGGGGAGAGATTGGATAATCTGAAAGAAGAGGTGAAAGATGCTAGAGCACTTATGTGGCATGGAAAGAACACGAAGAATCCATTGGCAGTGTTTATGGACCTCGAGGTCGGCTTCCACTCTTTTGGGATTGTGAAAAAGACTTTGCACCTAAGAGTGAGTCTCGATGAAGGCGGGATCGGCCATATTTGCGACTAGGTCGGTGATGGCTTCGCATGTTTTTAATTCAGAATTAAAATTCTAAAACCCAAAAAAAATTGCAAAAGAAAGCAACATGGCTAGTTGCCCAAAGAAACCTTAGATTTACAGATTTACTTTGTTGGGTTCGAACACAGTCTATCAACGGACACCATACACTCAACAATAAAGTCGAGCGTAACTATCCTCGGACCGTATGAGCGTTCTAGTACGGGAATTAGTGATTTGTGATTTTAAATAATATATATACAGTACAAAATATCAGGTGCAATAAATAAAAGCCTTAATGTGAACGCCTGCAGTGGCGCTGATTTTCACTGGTCATAGTCCAATACAAAGCGGGGAGCGCAAACGGTGGGCCCCACTACGCGCGCTATATTTTTCTTTACATAACTATCACACTGAGGGATGCCCATTGTCAAAACAGCATACTTCGACACCGTGTGGCCTGTGAACCTAGGCGCTGCCGCTCAGCTGCGTATCACTCTAAATATCCACAATAGAACCTATATAGACTCTGTTTGCGGATTTGAAGACATAAATACCTGCAAGTTCAATTGCCTTGTGATGGTATACGCCACAGCTTTTTTTCTGCGAAGGGCGACACCACGGTTATATTGACCTCTCCCATAAATGTTAAAACAGCTTATACTATCTTTCTAATCGAATTAAACCTATTCGACTAAAACGGCATCTTTTAAAATTAAAACTCGCCTTCACTGTGAAACCTTGTCGCCCGTACTCATCTTCACCTTGGTTTGGCTGTGTCGAGAATTCACCTTCACCTTCATTGTCACTTATTCTAGACTCTTAGAACATCAACCCCAAAATATCAGTATGTGTGATCTAAACTTCTTCAAATACCACGAACAAATTCCACATTCCGACGAACAACATGGCCAACAACAATACCAGCCTTGACGCCGAAGCGCTTGTCGCGCATGCGAAGGCCATGTTTCCGGAAGCTTTCGCAGCCCTGCCTCCAAAATCCGAAGTTACCTTCCAGGAACAAACCATCGACAAGGCAGGCACTGCAATGAAGATTTTTCTTGGCTACATCAAGATTCAGGAAGAGGAGGAGTCTCCCTTATGGGCTTACGTGAAGGATTCAGCATATATCCAATTCGTCCACAAAGGCAGCGCTAAAGTTCCCTCCAACTCGACCGTCAAGTATACCCTCTACCGACCATTCTCCTACGTAAGCGATGGTGTCAAAAATCTTCGTCCTTTCAAGGCCCTAGTCGCATACTATCTGGTAGTTGCCGGCTACTGTGACTACTTTGCCAATAGTGCGCATAGGACTGCCATTTCTCTGAATGCCTTCGAAGCGGCTTGCGGAGCTGTGGAGGATGAAGTTATGGAAGATTACAAGTCTGATCTCGAAAGCCTCTTCGTACCAGAGAAAGAGACGAAGCGTAAGAAGACGTGTGATTTGACCGAAGAGAGGAGTAAGTTTCTTCTTTAAATAAATATTATTAGATACAATTGTTAACGTTTCAAATTTAGACGCGAAGAAGATGAAGATTGATGAGGCGACGTTTGAGAAAGTCTGCGTTCACGACCAAATTATGCAGAAGGAGGCAAAAGCTCTTGAGAAGATGGTCGGTGAGAAAGCGGATAAGTACGATAAGCTGATGGCTTTGGCGAGGGGGTGGGTAGAGAACGACAAGCTGTCGCAGAGGGAGAAGCAGAGGCGGCATCAGAAGCTCCGGGATATGCGCTGAGCCTACCATGATTTCGTCTTTTTTGACGCCAAGAACAAGCTGGAAAATTCCAACACGGGCAAAACTTCCATCCTGCTTCCATGCTCCTTCTCTTTAATTAAACTATCATATTCCAGGTGCTGTGGGAGGTCAGGTTGCATTTGAGTACGATGTGTGCTTGGTGGTATTAGGCTGGTTCAGCGGAAGCGGTGGCAGAAATTCCAGGTGGGCCCGGGTTGTTGAAGCCCGTTGCAAATTTTGTTAGGTTTATGCTGCAGTCAATATCGGAAGGTAGGTCCATTTGATGTCTGCGCCGAGAGTCTATTGCGCACTTCTTCAGATGCTTAAAGTTGGCTGAAGGCAGTACGAGCTTGATTCGCTCATATTTATCTGACTCTGGACTTAGAGCGGCGAGGGGAGCGGGCCAGCGGTGTTGAAGGGAAACTAAACAAAACGGTCGCGGCGGGCCGTTCCAGCCACAGGCATCAGATGCCAGGTATATCGATGTAGCAGCCACGCGACTGAGGGAGGCCAGGCAGACAACAGCATGGATGCGGGAGAAGCATGGGGTTTATCTAGTCTCAGCACGCTCAGACACCAAACCAGATGGAGACTCGGCTGACGCGGAGTCGGGGCTAGCACAGAAGTGGTTTAGCTGGGGTAAATCTCAACCGCCCACATGCTTGGTCAGGTATGTGGCGACGACGCGACGCCCTAAGTCATTTTTTCGCGGTTTATGCTCTAAAAAGCCAATCAATTGCGAGGAGAGGCAAGACAAATTTAGTTGCAGGGTTTGGAGACTATCGCTCGCTTTAAGTATAGCCGCCAATACAAAGTAGCACAGTTAAAAACAATGCACAATTATATTAATCTAAAGGTCTATTTTAATACTCCGTACTACATAGCTAGATATGCAATAGTAATATACCCGCAACAGCTGTTATTCCCCTATACATAACATTTCAACTCCAAAAGATTAACCGCTTCTTTACTTCAAGCCAAACTTACTCTGAAGCTCGTCGCGGAGGTTAATACCAGCTTCTAACCTAAGCAAGAATATCTCTTCGGGATACAAGGTAGCAAGTGTATCTGAAGACGGCACTTCGACTCTGACGGCCTTGGTGCGCTTCGGAAGGGCTGCAGCGCGGCGATCGTAACATCTTTGGCTTTTTCCCCGTTGGTTTCGGCAGGCCGCTTACGCTTTCCAGGGCTGGAAGCAGAGCCAGTGACTGTGGACTGGAGAACAGTTGCATTATCAGCACCGTCCAGCATCTTGGCGGTGACAGCCTTTCGGCGGCTGGGAGTGGCATTGGGCTTTTCGCATGTAGAGAACCATATCGGCCCAAGATGATTCAACCTTGTGCCTACGGTGTTTACCGAATTTAGAGCCCCTATATTGCCATTGCATAAGCCTGCATTTGGCTGCCTGGTTGCGCTGCCGCGTCACCTTCATCTTGAGCGCTGTCATCTCAGCCTCAATCTTGAAATCCCAGTCAAAAGTCTTCTTTCCATGCAGCTGCGGACAACGCTGCTCGATAGGCAAGATGCCCACAATATGCCGATTGAGAGCAGCACCGCAGTTGTGGGCAGCGTGAAGCTTCTCGATCTTGACGTCTAACTTGGCTTGTAGGCCGCCGGGAGAGACCTTTCCACCGTCCTTCATTGAGAGACGCAAGGCGATGGAGATGGCTTGGCATATAATAGCCTCGAGGTCGCTAAGGCGGATAGGATCAGAGGCGTACTGGTTGCGGACTTCGCCGAGGTACTTAGGAAGGGATTCAGTGGCGAGGGAGTTGAAGTCTCGGGCTCTAGAACTGGGCACGGAGGGCTGAGTCGTGAGAGCGACTGGAGAGATGGGGGAGGCCGGCAAGGCTTCGATGGCGCTAGCAGCACTCATATTGATTGAAAGAGACTTCAACTGAGTGGATAGTTGTGACAGCATTTTTCTCTCGATGAAGCTTTAAGAAGGTCCGCGAGAAGGGTGGAGAACGAAAGTTGCGGAGGGAAGAATGGTGACGATAAATACTAACGGGGCTTCTGATCGTGCGTTTGTTAACAACGTGCGCGAAGCGTGAAAGTGAAAGTGGAGACGGTTCTGTTACAGTGATATCTCACAATGGCCGCGGAAAGTTCATACCAAGTTCCCGACGCGTGCGCTCTAATTCGATACTTAGGTATGCAATATGCTTTCACATTGAAGAGAACTATATACTGGTAACGGTTTAAAGCAGAGTATCCTGGCCGCAAGAAACAGGCGTTATATTAAGGTTGCGAGAAGTATTAAAGCTGTTCATACAGCTCTTCGCTATAATCGATGCCACAAGGAGCCAATGAACACTCCAAGTATCTTCCTTAAACGAACTCAAAGAAACTCTTACTATGCTTAACACTGCTTCCTTAGCATCTTCATGATCAAGTTGATGCTCGCACAATCTAAACAAATCATCCCTGTGTTTGTCAATTAGCGCATGAATGAAGGAGTAGACGGGTATGCCCATTCATCAA
The DNA here is from genome assembly GCA_010015675.1 of Byssothecium circinans. NCBI lineage: Eukaryota > Fungi > Ascomycota > Dothideomycetes > Pleosporales > Massarinaceae > Byssothecium > Byssothecium circinans. The sequence continues at coordinate 120,401 of ML977046.1, read as the reverse complement.
AGGAGACGAGATGCCGGTCTCGTTCAAATGCTATCTCAGGAAATAACACAAGTATAGGATCTAACTCTCAGATAGAACCCTAGGTGTTGTCTTAACTTTGAGGATTCATTCAGGCCTATTCCCAGGGTTTTTGTTACCGCAAGAGGGCTATTCCAACGATGAAACCGAATCGTACTCCTCCAAGCTGAAGATTATTCATGTCGAGTTCTAAATCTGGTGCGGCTAAGGGTGATAGGGCTTTCGAGCTAAAGTAGAACCGCAATACTTTTCAATGAAATCGAAGGAGGGCTGGTGGTCCAAATATTTTGCTCCCAGCGGATTGCACTGTACATAGGTTAGTTCCCTTTTAACGATTATAGTATAGAGGCAAAACCAATATTCAAGAAAGCATAGGAAGATATATCATTCTTCACAAATCTATTTCCTGCATATTTCAAAGGATTTCAGTGAGGCAACACTATTGGGCCAGTTCCGGATGAGAGATGTTTTCGAAGCTTCTCACAGGTCCAGCAAAGTATACGCCAGCGTGAAAGCTATTCATATGGTTTCTTAGAAAGCTTGAAGAGAAAGCCGCCTCTGGCGATGGTGGAATGTCTGTCGCAGCGTCTTGAGATTCATCAAACGGTGGGTTTGACCAGGCCTGGAGAAAGATACGAACAAAAGATGCAGTGAAAGTTCTTGATTGAAATGGAGCAAATATTTATTTGCTACATATTACCATGATATAGGCACGCGTCAAAAGTCTCTTAAAGCTTTCCATAGTTTAGGCCTGCTAAAGGGTTGTAACACTTCTGTACCAGTACTGTAAATAGCATCGAAAATAACAGCTCGAGAAACAATTAAATTCCAGCACCATCTATTAACGAAAGATTTTTATTAATAATAATCTTAGTAAGTCGCGTGTACTGCCACATTGTGAAGGCCGAAAGAGGTAATATGTAAAGAATCGACGCTGCATACGCGTCTAAGTTAATTAAATGCTATGAGAAGAATCTTCCTACATATAACTTTTCACGGCTTGGGTGGGCCTTTCTATACTCAGTTGTTGTGATGTTTGATTGGATTAGGTACAAGGTGGAGCATTGTGAGGGAATCGAGGTTGTGGTGATGGCATGCTGCTGCAAACCCTCGCAATGAAAAACACAAACGATAACGGCCAGCTGAGTCTAAATGAAACGGGATATTTCCAACTCGTTTTTTGTCATGCATAGTTGGCTGCAGAGTTCAATTCTCCAGTAGACCCACAAACAGGGAAGACGCTCTATACGATTTGGTGTTTAAGCAGACCAGCCACTGCCAAACAACTTAGCACGAGTGCTTTGGGCCTTTCCACTTATTCTCCGATAGTCATCAATTGATTCATTAAAAATAACAGAGCATCTTGTGGTGGCAGATACCATAGGTAGAAGCCAAGGTACACCATGAGTGCAAGCATCGCCATGACGTCACGATAAATACAGTTTGAACACTTACTCAAATGGAAAATTTGAGAGCATCTAACTCAAAAACTCCGCAATACTTCGAAGAAAAGAATGGCTTCCCCGACCGGCTCTGGAGAGCGCGCCGAAATACTACAGAACAAGTTCGAAAAGCGACCCGATCCCGTCAAGCTTACCCAAAACGCCGAGGGTCCTAACAACGCATCGTCAGGCGTAGACTACGAGCCGCATCCAGACAAATCGATCCCTCTCGAGCCTTCGCAGCAGCGAATTGTGCAATCAATATGCAATCTCTACTCCGGGAGTGCGAACGAGGAGGATATGCAGGTTTATGCGAAAGAAGCCATTTACGATGATCCATGGAGCTACTGCGATACACGGTATAAGATCGCTGGTCAGTGGTACGGTAAGTTTCACTCACAACTTTTACTTCTAGTATCCCCAATTAACTATTGAAAGGCATCCCGAAAGTTATGGCCAAGTCCCGCACTATCAAGACTGAAGTTGTCTCTTCTAAACCGGACGAGATTATCTTCAAGCTTCAGCAAGAGTACACACCCAAGCCAGCACCAATCCCGAAGAAGGTCAACTCACTCGTCACGCTCACTTTGGATGAGCATGGAAAGGTTCGGTACCACAAGGACATGTGGAACGGGAAAGATTACACTCATGAAGGCCTAGGGAAGATTATGAAAACCCTGAATGGAGACCATCTAACGAAAATTACGCGGCCGCCAGATAGCTTGTAGTATTCCTTGTAGGCGGGTGATTATGTATGTGAGTTCTAAGCTTTCTCCAGGAGGCGGAACACTTCTGACTTTACCACCAGGTCGTAGTTACATTATGTTTGAGTTAATTGCAAATTAAACCGCAGTTGCCTTATAATCCTTCCATATGATTGCAACCTCTTCGACTCTAAGCTTCTCTCGTGCCCACCGCGGCCAGATATTCACCGCACTGCTTAAAACGGATACGATGCGAAAGCTTCAGTACATCCAGTCGATTGTACGTCCAGGAGAGCTGCGGAAAGAGTAGATCCAAATAGCGCGGTTGGAATACTTCCCCAAAGTAATAATATCTTTGACTCTGTTGTATAGATAAGATTTTGCGCTTCTCACATTTGCTAGGGTCATGTTCCCCATGAAGCTCAGATGCGCCGGTCCCATTGAGGGGCTTCGACTCACCCCTCTCTTCAAAAAGAATTTTAAGTGGTCTTCGGCGCGCAGACAATTTTTTGAAAGTCTCCTCCGGTCATCCACTTCAGCACTTTACGCGAAGATAACTTCCCTCTGGGCTCAGTTTGCAGATCTCGGCATGGAATTGTTGCTTTGCGTAGCATCACCCCTGCGCCAAGTTGATCTACTTAATGTGTCCCGCACTTGTGAACGCCTGCGCAATGGGACCCAGTCTAAATTTTACCCGGAATACAGCACCCAAAACTGTGTACTCCGTCGTTCACACCTTTTCTGAAACGCCTTCTAGAACGCCTTCAGCTGGCAAAATGCGTGCATCGTGTGGAATTGAAAGGAGGGGGGACTTTGGGTGATAACTGGTATAGCATTTGTGATTCGAAAGGGACGGTAGAGAGCTTGCGATGATTTCAATACTTCTTCTTTACATGGATTTGCTAACTTTGTGCTTTAGAAAGGAATCCTGAATGTGTTTGCAGCAGAGGAGTAATAACTTGGCCAATCCTCTACTTCAATGACCTGCTTCCTATTCGCAGCCTCCGGAAATTTGAAATCTTTGGCGGTAGTACCCGGAGGCGAGGCAGCTAGTTCATAGCTGCCATGTCAGACGTTTCGCTAGACGCCCCTTTGTCGCTACAATCACGCACTGTATATCTGCGACACGTGATCCTTGGATCCTACGTAATGAGCGACTCCGAGATGAAAATGCTCATGCATGTATGCTGCAACTCAAGACATTGGTCTACACGGCTTACAATCCAGAACATGGCGATGGCGTTCCACTCAACTTCACGTGCGTACGACTAATCCAATGCCTAGAACCTCATCAAGGCACCCTCGAAGAACTGTGTGCCGACACAACGCCAACATGGCTGAACTTCGAATTCAATCCCTGAGATATTTCACTTTGCTCGAAATGCTAAATCTTCCTGTTAGACTAAACAGTACTTAACTGTCCCAGGCGGTTCAGTACCGTTCTGGTCTAGCGTCAGCTCCTGCCTATATAGTTGTGTCTCCTAAGCTACACCACTGCACACACAATACACCATATTCTCACTCTTGCTCTCAGTTCTCGGCCCTCCACCGTCCAACACTTCCGCCGTACATGTGGGAGAATATATTGGAGGGAGATTTTCGCGGCGAGATTGTCGACTTCGAGTATCACGTGGAAGGCCTTCTCTTGGAGCAGCTTCCATCATCACTTGAAAACTGATTTTTCGCACATCAGAGATGGACAATACCGTCATCCATATGACGCACAGCACTACACTAAGCCGGGGATTTGCGGATAAACTTCCCCATCTCCGCAAGATCTTCATTGGCGTGTTCGATGAAGAACCCCACTTTCGGGATCTACGCGGTGTACCTGACGAGCTCTGGCGTCTTCAAAATACGGGGAGTTCTTTTTCTTGGAGTTGGAAGTAGTCCGTGGAGCAGCCGCCCTCGGAGGTCCCCGCACAGACTTTTCCTCTGCCTCACAGATAAAGAACCTTCCCGAGACCCGCTGGGTTCGTAGCAAGTACGCTCGCAGGAAGACAAACCATCGCAATTTAATCAGTTTCTCTAGGCATAGATAAATGATAATGTAGATGAATATTTCACGAAATACGAGTTTGTTAAGATAGCAAAAGGAGATCCTAGCTTCCCATGCGTTGAGAGTCTCAAGGAAGTCATGATGAACAGAGAATTTCACTCAGGCGACTGTGTAGATCGAGCTCCGAAGACTTGCGGGAAGATGGTCATGGGAGGTAACACTATTGCTCGTAGACCTAGGGCTAGAAATAATCACGTACGTCTGAACGTTTCTCCGAAGTATTCTAATCAGCTGTAAGCATTACTTGGTATTCTCAAGGTCCCCTTAGAATAAACAAGTAAGTATTTTAAGTGATCTACATAATGTAACAGAAGCAAACAAAATAATAAACATAAAAGGAGTGTCCCGTAGCCTCAACAAAAAAAATGTAATCCAAATCTGCCCAAGGGAGAAATAAAACAGATCGAGAAAAGAGCGAGTGGACGCGCTGTTGAATAGCACAAGTTACAGTATAAAAGAAACCAGACTCCAGAAACCCAACCTATATCGGCAGTCCAGCAAATTCCTAACACACCAAGGCACTGATGAAATTTCTTCAGGGAGCATTAAGCACAGGGAAACTTATCGAAGCAACCCTTGGCCTATCTCTCCCGAAAACAGAACATCGGTGAGCTTTTAGACTCCTAGCCTTCCGATCCCATCAATTTGTCACCAGAGCCGTCATTGAGTGTCGTCGCCGAATGTCTGCTGGTACGAGGGCTGCTTTCGCTCAAGTTTGCCATACTGTTCTCTCACTGTTGTGCATAAGTAGCTTTCACTCTTCAAAGAGTTCATCTTACATTTTGTAGAGGTTCCAATCCAATCTAGTGGCTTTTTCAGGGGATCTAGAGGTGACCAAGATCCGAACGTTTCCACGAAGTGTTCGTCCGTGCGGAAATTTGCAAAGAGATTCCACATTTTCCCATTACAATCGGTGTATAATACCTCGTAATCCTTCTGTTCAGGTTTATTGAGAAACTCCGTACAACTAGACCAGGTAGTAAATCCCAACGGGTGGCGAACAGTGTTCCGTCCAAGCTTATCCTGCACTCTCTTTTCTTTGATTTCTATCAAGTGGTATACGAGCCAAAGTCGTCGCCATGCGGTTCCGGATCCGATTCCAGTTGAGAAGCGCGCTTCAATCGTGCCCTTAAGCTGGGATTCGATGTATTCCCCTAATTCTTTGGACGTCTTTATCAAGTATTCCTCGTTTTCCTCATCAGTGGCTTCTGTGGCCGTAAATGCGTTTCCCTTTTGATTGAATTCGCCATCGTCTGCCATCTTCTTAATTCGTAGAGGAGTTGAAAAGAAGTCCCGATTTGATTGTTTTGATTGAAGTATTTTAGAAAGCTGGATTGTTTGCTGGGTGGTTTGTGAAGGACCATTGCGAGCACAGGACAGGTATTTATACTTCTCTGGATATGACGCATACGGTATGACAATACCGCGCAGTCATAGTTGGTTGTATGGTCATGCGAAGCTGAAACCGAACTTGATGCACGTGGTGGTGTGGAAAGTGTAACTCAGTCGGCTGAGTACACTTTGTCCAACCTTACTCTTCTTTCAACCCTATGAAACGACACTAGGCTCTTGACACCTCTCCAAACATGAATGATTAGTATGCTTTTGACTACCCGTATACTTGAACGTTGTGTATTGGGGCAAAAAAGTGACACTGGAAGATGGTCACCAGTAGTTAAGCAGAGTGATACCATATCGTTCTTAATGGAATTCTGCAAGATGCAGAGTCCAGAAGGGCGGAACGAGTGTTATAAAAGGGTCATTATCGAGAACAAGTCACGAACCAGTACACGGCGCACTAATAAGTATGAGTCAAACTAGATGAGTTAACGATGTGACTAGAAGTATGACTCCATCTGCTCGCTCGTACGACCTTCCAGAGGTCCAGTCACCGTTGGTGGCACGCCTAGGTGACACAGATATTATGGAGTCATATTTTTGGGTCCAGTGGCCGAAAGTTACGTCGTTAGAGGAAGGCATTATGCAGATCAAGATGTCAGAAGCTATCTAAATACTCTACTAGCTAACTTTCAACAAACCTCAACCCACGTCCATACAACCACTATACAAGCTGAGACTGCCCTCCGAGATCATGACTTCTTAAATGAATAGACCAGAAAATTATGAGTGCCCAAGGTGACTATAAGGCCTTTTCGAAGTTCTTGAGTCTCGGACCAGGCAGACTCATGTATCAAGAATTGCTTCATCGCCGCCGGCTGACTGAGGCTATCAACCGGCGACTCATCTTCTTGCGGGAAGGTAACATCGGGTACTAACAGAAGTGTAGAGTCACGTCCTTTGAGTAAAATTGCAGGTGCTGTATGCAATATCCGGAGGAGATGGAAGCAATATCCAGAGGAGGTTGAGAACAACAAGTGTACAAGAAGTGAAGTGTATTAATCTGAGAAGCTAGGTTGGTAGAGCGAGACGCTGAAGTAGGCCTAGAGTGCCAAGCACGCTAGCCCATATGACGTACAACCTCATCATCAACCATAGCACTGTATCTGTATTACCTAGATAGCGTTAACGGAGTCCTTGACACAATATTTCCAGGGATCAATTTTCCGTTGCCGTAGGAGTCGCCTACAGAGCTTGGACAGCATAGGCTCCCTTCAGTGTTGCACGAGTCCTCCAGCAACGTGGTGTAGCTGAATCCCAAACTGCGGACTATTGACTCTTTCCATGGAGTCATCCTAATTTGGAGTCAGCGAGGGGTTCGAATACTGAGAAACGAGGAATACAAATTTACCACAAGATGTATGTTGCGCGCAAAGAGATCTAGCTCAGTCAAGAGAGGTCTTGGGGATAGCTGGCTCGATTCGTATGCGCATTGGCGGGTTCCTGACAGCAAAGGATGTTCCTACAGAATACTGCCCCTAAGAATGCATATGACGGTGAAGCCTGAGGATATAAATAGTCGCTATCAAAGAAGTTCCACTGGCGGGGAGGTATCTAGCGCGACTCGCCGTCGATTAAGTGGGAGATTTCGCGTGATGAAGGCGTTGCATTTGCCGGTGCCCTATGACGCAGCCACCACTCCCGTTTCCACGTGCCAGCTGAACCACCACATGTGCATGTGCAACATTCAACACCTCCCCATCACGATAAATCCGCGCAACACATCGCCCTCTGTCACATCGGCATCCCAGCATTCACCTGTTTACTTAATTTTCATCACGCCATGGCATCCCCACAATCAACTCGTGCCCGAGATTCCGCGCCCGGAAACATTCCGCTCGCACCTCCATTCCGCACCCCCTCTCCCCGCATGGCGATCCGGGGAAGTTTAGTACAAAGACGCGGGATTGTCGTTTTTTTGTGTGATGTTTGAATATATATGCAGGTTGGTTTGGTTTGCGAGTTGGTTGTGACTCCTCGACACTTTGTGGTGCTGTGAAGAAAGACGTTAGCAAACGTTAGATCTCCGCACTTCACAAATATTCAGATTCTTCACTGAGAGGAAGTAGTATAAAGAGGAGGACTGTTTCCTAGGCTTGAAGGAGTTACGCATCGCATCGCATCGCATCGTTCTGCGTCGTTTTGGAGTCTTTGAATTTGAATTTGGTGGAACTGTTAGCAGCGCGGAGCAGAGTATTGGTTGGACATCGCAACGTATCGCACCGGACCGTTCGATAAACAGTGGAAGAGTGGGATTGACGGAGAGCAATTTTGGTGAAACAAAAGGAGGGAATTCGTCAAAATGATCTCGACCATTCTACCACTGCTCTCGAACGAGCTACATGAACACAGGTTCCGCTTCGTCATCTTCCTCCTCATTGGTATTCCAGTCACTTACATCCTTATCAACGAGTATGTCAGACGATCCGCTCGTATCAAGGGGTTCTCAGGTCCTTGTATGTACTCTCATCCTCCTTTCCTTCCTTCACCCCAACACAGAGACACTTCACACTATCCTCGACCTTGACTGACTTTGTACGCATAGTTAACTGGCCCCTCGTCGGTAACATCCCAGACATAAAATACAACGCGGCCGAAACATACCGCCTCTGGTCCAAAACCTACGGCGACGTCTACCAAATACAACTCGGCAATGTCCCCGTCATTGTCGTCAACAGCGCGGCCGCAGCACGCACACTCTTCGGGCAAAACAGTCAGGCCCTTTCTTCCCGCCCCGTATTCTGGACATTCCACAAGGTTCTCTCAAATACCGCCGGAACCACAATCGGTACCTCGCCGTTCAACGATAGCCTCAAACGACGGAGAAAAGGCGTTGCAAGCGCAGTGAACAAACCGAGTATCGCAACGTATATTCCGCACCTAGACGTCGAGACAAAAGATTTCGTGAAAGAAGGGTTCGAAAATGGAAAGGCGGGGGCTGTAGGTGTTGATCCCATGCCCATGATCCAGCGACTCTCTCTATCCTTGTCCCTCACACTGAACTGGGGCACGCGGATGGGCAGTCGCGACGACCCCATGTTCCACGAGATCACCGAAGTCGAAGAACACATCTCGAAGTTCCGCAGCACAACGGGGAATCTACAAGATTACATTCCGATTTTACGGTTAAATCCGTTCAGTGCCGGGAGCAGGAGCGCGCGCGAGATGAGAAACCGTCGGGACGTGTATCTGAAGCGCTTAAACGAAGACCTCGACGACAGAATGAAGAAGGGGGTGCACAAACCGTGTATCCAGGCAAATGTGATCTTGGATAAAGAGGCGGCGTTGAACAAGGAGGAGTTGACGTCTATCTCACTCACCATGCTTTCCGGCGGCCTCGATACGATCACAACACTTGTGCAGTGGAGCGTAGCGCTGTTGGCTCAACGCCCCGATATCCAGGAGACCGCCACCAAAGAGATCAGGAAGTTTTATTCTGAGAAAGAACCGCTGTGCGACGCTTATGATGATCAGAAATGCGAGTATGTGGCTGCGTTGGTGAGGGAGTGCTTGAGGTATTATACAGTGTTGCGGTTGGCGCTGCCGAGGGCTACGGTGAAGGATGTTTTCTATGAGGGGAAGTTGATTCCAGCGGGCAGTACGATTTATTTGAATGCTTGGGCTTGTAATATGGGTAAGTCTCCATTCTCCATCTCTCCTCTTCGTCACTCAATACATCTCATACTCACGTCTCCACAGATCCTAAAGTCTGGGAAGACCCGCATGTCTTCCGTCCCACTCGCTGGCTCGAACAACCCGATGCGCCGCTCTTCACCTACGGCCTTGGCTACCGCATGTGTGCCGGTTCTCTCCTCGCAAACCGCGAACTCTATCTCACATACATGCGCATGCTGAACAGCTTTGAGATCTTGCCGGATTCAAAGGTCGAAACGCATCCCGTGAAGGGGAGCAGTGATCCGACAAGTTTAGTCACTATGTGTAGGGCTTACAAGGTCATTTTTAAGCCGAGGAATGAAGAGGCTTTGAGAAGAGCGCTGGAGGAGGCGGATAGGCGGTTGGCGGAGGGTGGGGAGAAGGAGAAGGTGGAGGCATAGGAGCTGGAGAACGGCTACTGGGAGGTGATATGGAAGATTTTTGCAGTACGGTTATAGTTAAGACGAAAATATCAAATGATCGTAGTTCAGATGTTGTGGCACATGTGTGGTGGTCTCCAAGGTCACGTGAACGGCAAATGTCCGCCCAATACCCCAGTAATCCAAGCCCGGCTCTTCGCGTAAGCGGGTGAATCAACTTACGAGATCCAGGCCCAATGCTCTGCGCTTCGGCACTGTCTCACTGGTTGCATCTCATACAATATATGAGTTGATGAGTTGGCGGAGAAACGGTGAAAGAAACGGTGCCGGCAATCACAAGCCGGACTTGGCAAATTGCGGCAGGCGTCTTACTAAGGCAAGACGGAAGCTAAGCTTCGCTTCATAGTTCAACCATGTCCTCATTGTTTGCTGATTCGATATCCATGAAATCTGTCTTGACGACGCCGTGCCGCTCCTTTCGCCTCGTCGGCCTGTAATTGAGAATACTAAAGATCCCTTGCGAGTCGATTGTCGCACTTCTCGCTTGTAGAGCACCGCCCTTCGATGCGCACATAGCTCCCTTACCTGCCGCCCGTACCGACCTCGATCGCAACCGCCGAACTGCCCTCTACAAGCCATGGTGTGACCTCCCACCGCACGCATGCCGGCCGGAACTTCAAAGAGCGGGTGGTTGCAGGCAGGCGTGATCCGGGGCAGCATGTTGACCAAAGGCATTCTGCCAGGCGACGAAGAGCTGGGAAAGAAAGACGACGACCACAAGCCCGGAGCCTCACCGCGCATCCCCTTCTGGACGTCCGTGAAGACGCCGTTGCGATGGCGAAGACGGCGGATATTACTCTTCATCGTGGGATTGTGCTTGCTGTACGTGTTTGTCAAGATTGTCCCGGACTTGGGCGTCGAAAATGGGAGACAGGTGCCATATGATGTCGGGTTTGGTGGGAGTGGAGTCATTTCACCGCCGCAAGACGAACGGAATAGTCCTGCCGACGATACAGAGCCTTCGGGCCCGCCGCCGGGATTGAGAGCACCCAGGGCGGGAGAACCTGCTGCACATGCGTACAGTGGACCGATCAAGTTCTACCGGCTTGCTTCATCGCTGCATGGCGCGGGGCATACATACGGCTACCGATCAGTAAACCGAAACGTGCTCTTCGCCGTGTCGAGCCTGAAGAGCGCGTCGACGCTCCTCCCCGTCATATGCGAGATGTCGCGCTGGTCTAGGAGCTGGGTACACGTCGCTTTCATGGGAAGAGAGGACATTGAGATTTCAGACATCTTGGAGATCAATGGCATAGATCAGGTGAAATGTCCGGCGATATGGCATGACGCGCGCCCAGATTACTCCGAGTATAGCACGGATTCACGGGCGGAGTCGGGCGTCATGTCTGCTTTGACGCATGCTCACAGCTTTTTGCATCCGCAGGCTGTTATCATGGACCATGCGCTTGCGGAGGATAATTTTCTTGTCAGGGGGGTCAGAGCGAGGAGCAAAAGCCTGGGCATACCGCTCATTGAAGGCCCAAAGGACTGGGATAGCTTTATGTGGATGACGAGGCTGGATTCTGGATCGCTGAAAGCGTGGAATTCGCCGACCGTCGAAATCTTGATTCAGGTTCCGCCGCATTCATCGAGCATTATTCGGTTGCTCAAGTCGATCAAGGCAGCTGACTACAGCGGATTGAAGCTTCCGCATCTTACCATCGAGCTGCCGACGGAGATTGACGATTCTGTACGCATGTTTCTCGACAATTTCAAATGGCCGCCCGATGCAGACCAGAATCAGATTGGCATCAGGCGGCGGATCACGAGCCAACATACGACCCAAGAGGATACTGCTATTCGTTTCATGGAGCTCTTCTACCCGACTAGTACTTCAAACTCACACGTTCTCCTGCTCTCCCCACAGGCTGAGCTGTCGGCACAGTACTATCAGTACATCATGTATGTGCTTCTAGAGTACAAATATTCCTCCTTTGGCGCACTTGATAGCTCTGGCGTGATGGGCATAAGTCTGGAATTGCCTTCGACGCTTCTGGATGGAAGGTCGAAGCTCAGTCTGCCCACAATAAAGGACATGCACACGGAGCGGTATCAGGAACTGTTCCCCAACACGCTGAGCGTACCCTTTCTTTGGCAAGCGCCGAACAGTCACGCGACCCTCTTCTTTGGAGACAAGTGGGCAGAACTGCACTCTTTCCTCTCTAATCGTGTGGCCAAGTACCATCAAACACCAAAAGCCGAATCTCGAAAAAAGCTTGTTTCGGAAACGCTTCCCTCATGGGTGGAATATATGCTTGAGTTCATGCGACTTCGAGGATACGCCATCTTCTACCCCGGCGCAAGTACTTCGGAGTCGCTCGTCACGATCCACAACGAACTGTACCACGCGCCCGAAGAGTTCAGGCCACTATCCCAAACCAAGCCAGAGGGGGGAAAGAACGCGCCAAAGCTACCAGAAGAAGCCTTCCTCCGTGCCGAAGAGCCCGTAGGACCCCCAAAGCTACCCGAACCGACCATCATCCCGCACTCCCGACCTTTACACCGCGTACTTACTTTCGATGGCGACCTTCCAGAGATCCATCACCTACCCCATCTGCTTTACAATGGCAAACATATCGCACCAGTGAACGTGTCGACCACGGCGGCGAAGTACGCGGATACGTACCGCAATGTAATTGGTGGCTGCGAGATCCCAGAGGGTAGACATAGAAAAGTCGAGCCGGGGAGTGCGAGGGATTTGTTCTGTTTTGGGGATGAGACGGAGAGCGATTGGGAGTTTGATCCTGTTGATGTGGATAATGCGGTCGTGTCACCGAGTCCTACGCCGATGATGGCGAAGGGGACGCCGACGCCTGTTCCTACGCCGGTAGTGGGACCGGCGACTTCGCCGGGTGTATGAATGATACCACGTGGTAGAATTGGGGAATAGAATTGAATTTTGGGATAGGACAGGCTTTGGCCAGCATTTTCATTGGTGTTTGTAAGTTTACCACCGGCGGTAGGTGTGATGATGATCAATCGGATTTTTCAAGTAATTAGTGTTCAGCTCTTCCACACTCACCGTAACGTTCCAATCAACGCTAATGCACGCTAAAAAAAATTAAGCAAGGACTAGCGTAGGGCTGTGTTTTCTTACTAAAAGTAATAAAATAATCTCTCTCTCCTCTACTCTACCTACTATATAACTAATAACTAACTATAACGTATTCCACCACCAAGACGGCCAAACCACCGAGACGGCTACTTTTCCTTGGCAACACCAACACCACACTTATCACGAAATGCCTCCACCACCGAACGCGATACTTGTTCAACAAGAGGGCAGAATTGAGCTTGCCCTTCAAGCTTACTATTTAGGCCAATTTACAAGCCTCTAACGCGCTGCAGCAGCATTTAACGTCCGCTATCAGAGCCTCTCTGACCGCCTTAACGGAATCACCTTTCGCCTAATAACGGTACTGAACTGTTTGAAACTGTCCTTAACTAAAGAGGATACGCTTATCTAATACATCCTTAACCTCGATTCGCGAGGATTTTCAGCTACATTAGGCGAAGTATTAGATATAGCGAATAAACTACTACGCGAGTGGGGTAGTAAGAAAGTAGGCATTAACTAGGTAGTATAGTTTATAAACTATTTAGAATAGTTATAAACAGTTTAGAACTATTTAAAGGACCGTTAAAGGGCACTACAGGAAGATCCTAAGGTAGTTAGCGCGTGGTTTAAGCTTATATAGGACACTAAAGTAAAGTACAGCGTATACGATAATAATATATATAACTTTAATAAGACTAGCTTTTAGATAGGTATTATTAGCTCTATAAAAGTGGTTACTAGCTTAGAGAAGCAAGAAAGGCCTACAATAGTTTAGCTAGGCGATAAGGAGTAAGTAACAGACATCTAAAGTATATATTTAAATAGTATATTCACCCCGCTATTTATTATATATAAAGGACGCGTCTATATCTCTTTGTAGTACTAGGAAGCTAATATACTACGTAATTAGAAGCTTTTAGTCTTAGAGAATAGATAGACAACTAATAAGCTTAGTCTCGCGTAGTTAAAGCACTTTAACGCGTATACAAAGGTGAGAACTATTAGCGTCTATTAGTTGCTAATTTTAGATAGCCATGAAAGCTACCTTAATTAAGATTTTAAAGATTATTATTATAATAATAAGATCTTTACGCTCTATATATTACTATACTTGTCACACATCCTCCAGCCGCTTAATATAGTGTTATTCTCGCTGCTTAAGCATAAGTACTCTAATATCGTTTAGGGCTTAGCGTAATAGCGTATTTTTTATATTAATAAGGAAGCGTTCCTACCAGCCTTTAAAGACGCGTTTTTAAGCGTGTTTATAGTTTAGAACTATTAAAAGGCCTTTAAGGTAATAGGGCTAGTCCCTCTAAACACGTAGGTAGTACTTAATCACCTTAATATGCGTATATATACCCTACTAGGACCCTTACTACTAGAGACGCTATAGCTATCAAGGACTCTAAGTAATACACGCGAATTTAGCTTATTGTTAAAGTTTATACGTGATTCTATTACTCGATCACCACGAATAGCGCAGGATAGGCTTTCGCAGCTTGTTAAAGGTACTAAATTAGTGCTGCATAATACTGCGCTCATAAAGGCGCGCATTAAAGAGCTTGAACAGCAACTTGCAGTAGTAACTAAGCGTAAAACACGCAAATGCAAGTATCTTTAGAAGGGTAGCACTATGGAGTTTGGTCCTACAGCAGACCAGGTTAGTTCTGAACCGCTAGGGACGGTTTAGAACTATAAAAGGGCGAGGGTGGAGGGTGAACGCGAAGTGCGATAACTAGGTATTCGCTACTGCAGCAACTGCGGTAAGGCTGAGCATAACGCGAGAACGTGTCAAGTAGATGAAGAGGGTTCATCTGAGTTGGAGGCCAGTACTCAGTTTATTATGTCAAGTAGCGATGCGGACGATAATGATGATGAAGTTGAGTAAGTTGGTGTTGCCAAGGAAAAGTAGCCGTCTCGGTGGTTTGGCCGTCTCGGTGGTGGAATACGTTACTAGTGTATATTTTAAGTTATTATAAATACAATAGGTGCTTAACGCACGCCTTAGCACAGCGTGTTTAGCACCACCCGACACGTTGGAATTGAATTCTGTGACGCTCGGGTCTGGAGCTGACTATAGGGCAGGCAGGAACAGAGGTTTGTTTTTATATTAACAAGTAAACCGGGATATCGTGTGCAATACTAGTCACTAAGCGCGGTGTCTGAGTCCAGGAACGGTACAGGCGAAGACGATACTTATATAGTACTAGTAGGGGGCACGCAGAAGTAGTTGAATTAGTGTCAAAATCGTCTCCAATTTGGTGATAGTGTAGCAATCCTTTCAAAAATTCAAAAGCTTATAGAGATAGCTTACAAAGTGTCATATCCTAGGGCTTGATATATCTCTATCCTGACATGGTGTTAATCCTGACATGGTGTTGACACGCTGTTAGTGATATCTTAACTAAATTATGTCTTAACAGTGACGTATTTTAGACCTAATATATGTTATAATAGATATATGTTATATAGAGGGCCTTCTTTGGTGTTCAATAAGCCTTGGCAAGCTTAGTAGTGGCTGTATAAGGTGGTTATCAACGCTACAACGCTGCATATGGTGCAGGAATGCTCAGGAGGTCAATATCCTATAAAACCAACATCCCCACACTGCACTAGGTAGCCCAGGGCTATGCGCTGAGGGTAGTAAGGTAGTGAACGTTAATGAGTATTAATAGCAAGTGCCCATCATAGCTCCTTCCTAAATAGTAGGCTAGTAAGTGTATAACACTATGTTAGAAGCATGTTGAAGCCTTTTAACACCATGTCAACACCATTTTATGCTTAAATTATCTTAGGGCTAAAATGTAGGAGCAACTATATTAACCCTATCATATTTCAATCATTGACATCATCTCGCAAACGTTGTTGATATAATTCAACCACTGCTGCTTGCCCCCTAATGGTATTGATAGCTGAAGAGCTACTGTTCTATCTAGTGAATGAATGTGTACATAAAGTAGGTGGATCACCATAGTTGAGAGGTGATCCCGTCCGTGGATCGTGTGAGGCTCACCGTGATCCAGGCGTGATTGGGAGAAATGAATGGGGGTGGCCGGAGTCACGTGTAGGCCGCATGCTGGGCCGTAACAATTTCGAAATAGAGAAGTGACTTGCGAAATTGCCAGTAACGTTCTCAAATCATATCCTGCACATTTCCACTGGCCCGTCCCAAGTACTGAGGTCCACCAACCAAGCCTCCCTTCAGTGCGCCAACGAATCCACCAACCCTTGTAACATTACTGGACGGGAATAAGTACACAGTCTGTGTGTAATCAATCTCGAACTTCCAATGTTTGTTGGCCTCTGGATCCACCATTTCTAGCACATATCCCGTGTGCTTTGACGGAGGCAAAGGCTCCCCGCTTGGGTCCGATGTCAAATGGACAGCTCCGCCGTATGCTAGGTCGAACGAGCCGAATGTGCTGGTTGTCGATGCCTCTCGTTCCTGGGTACGGAATGCCACTTCCTTTCCTTCCATAATCATGCTGGTGAAGTACGTCTGCCCGTCGACTTTTGATGTATAAACCCAGGCCATAAGAGTATATGGGCCAGCAGTCGCCCTAAGCATGTTCCAAGTCAAGCTCAACGAGGCCCAATTGAAAGAATTCCAGTTGCGCTCTCTACCCCCGATACCTTTGGTGGTGTATGGAGTCCCATTGACGACAAGATTGACCTCGGTGGTCGCAACGGGCACAGTCTCAGCCCAGTAGATATAGGGTGCGAACAGGGCGTTTCCACGGCTATCAGGGTAGGCAAGGCCATTCGGATAAACAGCAGGACTCAGTGAATCCAATGTAATTGTCCCTTTGATGGTAGCTGAGTCGATCGTAACAACCGTATGCGAGTAGTCGTTGGATGACTCGAAACTCCAGTTCATCCCCGAGGTCTCATTAGACCATGTCCCAATCGTCGAGTCTTTACACATTTGAATTGTAGAGACGTCTGCGAAATCAGACTCCATATATCTCGTCCCGTTGGGCCAGACAATAGTGATGATAGAGCGTTGGGCCAAGGGGTGTCCGGCGATTGTGCCGCGGCTGAGCATCCAACCCATCCCGGCTTTCCCATCTTCGGACACAGCTTCGAATGACCACTCCTCTCCAACCGTAGAGTTAAATCCATCCGTCATCGGAGAATCAAACGGTAGTAGTGGATTTTCATTCATACGAATGGTGCCGTTGGTGGAGACCCCGGCATGAACGGTGTCGGTAGTGCAGCCTAGCTTGGCAAGACTCGTAGCAGTCACTGCCGATGCCAGAAAAGTGGCGAGTAGAAACATATCAGCCATGATTGGCAAGGAGTTGAGTAAAGATGAAGTCGGATTATCTGTTTGTGGAAAGATTGTCGGTGTCCGAGGAATTGGATAACTCAAACAATGTAGAGGCATAGAGCTTTTAAATAGTCAAGAAGCCTACATAGAAGCGAGGCATTGCCTTCCCCGTTGCATATTAGCAGACATAGTTAATGTGTCCTCGTAAGCGTAAGTTACTTATTTTGGATGTAATTGTGATCCCTTTTAGTAGCAATGCTTCTTTGGGAAGCATACGAGATATTCATTGTGCTAGGCTCCCCAGTTATCATATCAAGGTGTACTGATGCCCTCTCTGACTGCCTCGAAGTCAGCTAGCTTCTTCTAATAAAACTGTCGGGATTTCTACTGGGGAGTGCCAGCTATATTTCTCAGTCGGCGAAGTGAATGTACGCAATTCCGCAACCCAGTCGCCTTTTTCGCGCTACGTTCGCATCGATCCCGTCTGATCGGCCAGCCACCTAGCAAAGGATTTCGAGACTAGCTTCGACTTGTAACCCTAAGACATCCGTAATTAGGCAACAACCATTAGCGATCTAACTCGTTTGAGCAGGGAGTCGCTAAAGGATGCCGCCCTGAGTACTGTCCGCTTCTATGGTTATGTACACTGCGTCGGTCTGGAATGCAACTGTGCGATTGTTAATTGGGGGAGAACTACGATTGCAAGGTATCCCTGGAAAGATACATTAAATCGACCCTTAGAAGGGAACCTTTGTATGCTGGGAACACCCAATTTACAGGGGCTAAGTATTTGAGCGTATTATCTGTGCCGCCAAGAGTGCCTTTTGACTAATTAAATGCCACCATTTGGCCCTAGAACAAACCTCGTAACTTTCCTTAAATGGATTAAGCTCTCCAATGACGCTAAGACTGATGAAGAATTGATCGCCTACTGCGCCACCATACACGTAGTCCACTAATCTGGCCTTAGCCGGGCCTCCCGCTCGTAGTGTGATCTATATCAATCGTGATTTACTACATCTGACTACAATCCACACTACCACCTCGATTATTAGGAGATAGGGCAACGTCATTTATTATCGCTCATTCTATACTGCTAACCAAATTTGCAAAGACTCCAAGCATGCCAGTACCAAAATTGTCCAATAAGATAAGTGGTAATCCTGTCGCCAAAACTAGAGCATCAAAAGGAAGATCTCGGTCAGGTTGCCTAAGATGCAAGGAGCGAAGAGTCAAGGTAAGTCAGTCAACATCGAGTTCAGGTGAAGGATGCTTGCACCTATACATCAAATCGGCCACTTGTGTTCGTCAACTTGGTTTGATTCAAATCAGGCCGTTAGAATTAGAATAAAAGCTGATTATATTTAGTGTGACGAGTTGCGTCCTTGCTCCCGGTGTAAGATTGGTCCACATGTCTGTGTCTATTCCATCGTTAGCGCGCCAAGCTGGAATAGTCAAGTCACCACATTCCGCTCGTCGATTACCGCGGTCTCAAAAGCCGACTGTCAAGATAACGCTGCTCGCTCTTCCGCCCAACCCAAAAAAACATCTTCCATCTTGCCTCACAGTTCACTATCACATGGATATCAGATTTCACAGGTGATTGCAGATGATGCTCCGGTTTTCGACACTCACGGTGTCTTCCTCTTGGCACATTTCAAGTCCACTACCAGTATTAGTCTTATTGGCAGTCAATCCATTTGGGTTGAGGACGTGTTGCAACTCGCCTTGCAAGTAGGTAAAACCCCGAAAATGGGGTGGGGAAGTCGTATAAACACTAACTACATACCTTAGCATGATTTCGTTATGCATGCGATACTCGGACTCTCCGCCCGACATCTCCAGGAGACCCACCGCTATGCTCAAAGTCCCTCGTTTTATAACTATGGACTTCTCGAAGCGCACCACCTGAATAATGCTCTTTCTAGCTTCAACAAGCAATTTCAGAGTAGCATTTCGGCAAATCAAGACGCAGCACTTGCAGCGTCATTCTTGCTCTGTTTCCACGCTTGCTCTACGGTTCACATGGATCCACTCACGACTCCTTTCCAGGATAGCTCGCTCGCTTTCCTTCGTGGTATCCGGTCAATCGTTGCCAGCCACCATCGCGCTGCCCACAGTGGTGTCTTCAAGTCTTTAGTGGCACCGCCTCGATTGACACGACGATCCATTCCCCGAATCGTACCATCTACAGGGCCTTTTGCACATTTTATAAATCTCCTCAATGGTTTACCTCCCATTCCCCACTTTCTCGAAAACAGAGAGGTATACGAAGAATGTGTCGAGTCTCTCGCCCCATTCCTCTCTCTAGCCGAGGAGCTGGATGATACCAGAACAGAAGCACTAGAGTTGTTGTTATGCTTCCTGGAATGGCAGGCGTTCTGTCCTGCTAAATTCGTCGCGCTGGTCAACACTCATGATCCAATCGCTTTGATCCTTTTGGCATATTTTTATGCTACGGCTGGCTCTGTTCTATCTGAAGCAAAGAGCAGGTGGTGGTGGTGGCAGAGCAAGCCGAGCTACATGGTGCAAGCAATTGATGAATGCCTCGGCAGTGCCTGGACTGTTTGGATGGATTGGCCAAGGGCGGCCGTTCAGAAGTTGTGATGCAAAGCGTGAGCATCATCAGGCTACAACTGTCACGGCCAAGCCAAACTGAAATCAGCAGAGTGGGACATTATGGCAAGAAAGGGTCTTGGAAAGGTGTGTAGGAGAGAGATTTGATAGTAGAATTCCAGTCAGTATTGCTGATCGCAAGATTGCTTAAGCTGCATCGACGCTCTAACCGTAAATGTCACATTGGCCTACATACAGTGCAACTACTTATACATCTTCGCAAGGGAAAGAACAAGCGAGTCCTCACTACATTAATTGTTGCGCACACAGCCTAGTTTGGGTCGCATCAGGCTGCAAGTTGCCCTCAATTTCATACTAGTCCAAAGTTTGTGTTACGGCCCAGCATGCGGCCTACACGTGACTCCGGCCACCCCCACTTACAAATGTCCTCCAATCACGTTTGGATCACCCAGAATCGCTCACGATGCCAGAGCGCTCCGACCGAATATGCCCTTCCATCGTGATCTCGAGTCGTGACGCGTCCGTGCGGCGATTTTTCTAGAAAAGCACGCTAGTCGGATTAAGTCTAGCTTACCATAAGGGATGAATCCATCGCAACTTTTCCTTCGCCGCGCATCATCTCACTTGCACACTCTCTCTGAACACCACAGGAGCTCCATCTGCGCCTCCACATCTCGCGCGGGGCTTCCATTCCTTTGCTTGCATTGCTGGAGCGTTTCCTCTCTCCTTCTCCTTGTCTATTTTTTCAATTCCCCCCAGAGCTCTCAAGAAGCTCTCAAGATGATGCTCGCGCGAGCAGCACGGCGGAAGCTTCGACGAGATGCGTTCCGATCACCCATACAACTGGCAGAGCAATTGACGCTACCACGGCTCTGTCATGCGCAGATGCGATGGACGGCCAGCACTCCCATGACAGCTAACCTCAATGAGACGCGGAAACCTCGATCGATACCCTCGCTGTCTCCACGGCTCGAAACGCGCTCCCTCGTCACGACCGCCGACGTTCAGCCCTCATCGTCCATGGCAATGCCTTTTGACTTTATACAGCCTTGGGGCTCGTCGCGGTTGCAGCCCCCAGGCCTGGCGAAACTGGATCCATGGGATCCTTCCACGCCCCTCATCCTCCGCGACCACGTCAATGTGCCCACCACGGCCCAACGGTACGGCATTGGCGGCGACCCTACCGAGCTCTACCAGAACCTACATGCCTGTCTGCGCGTTGGCCGTATGGACAGGGCTACGGCTATCGTAGAGAGACTCATGAGGGTGTACAACATGCATGCGCCCGAAGTGCTCGAAGCACATAACCTCTTTCTACAGACCATGTTCGAGCTGGCCGAGCAAAATCCGACGCCGACGTCCATGGAGGAGATTGAGAGGTGGTATAATGCGCACGTGTTGCGGAATGCGATTGAGCCCAGCGCAGCCACATTTGTGACGCTGCTGCGCGCTTCGATGACCTTTTTGGATGGGCAAGAGCGGACCGACGCCATCCAAAAATACCTCAACATGGCGCAGGAGTGCAGTCCGGACATGGTGGATGAGATCAACAATTCAGAGGACTTCTCCGACACGGAGTGGGACACGCTGATCCGATTTCAGCCGGAAAAGTTCAAGGAACCACCAGCGGTCGAAATGAGCGAAGACATTGAAATCAGCACGCCCCTCGGGCTTGCCAAGCTTGTCGAGCATGGAATCTTGCCCAACCCCGCCCACAAGATCCGCGAAGTCAAGCAGAAAGGCCTCGGACTCCATACGCTCAAGGACTCACTTGCTGTGTTCGACCAGACCAACGCTGTCCCATACCCCGACGAGATGGAAGGAACGAAGGAAGAGAAAGACCGCGCGTATGCGTACATGCGGCAACTACGGCTCGAGAATGACTCCACAAATGCTGCCATTCAGAGATGGAAAGTCGAGGACCAGAAATTGAAGGACATTGGGGTTCATGGCATCATCAAGTCCAAGCCCGTCCAAGCTTTGATGTGGCAATGGTACTCTGCGCTCCTACCCCTCATCAAGAAGGACATCGCCAAATGCAGAGAAATCCTCGCAAAGCCGTCAGAAGACAACATGCGTGACGATAAGCACGTCTACGGACCCTTCCTCGAGGCTTGCAGTCCTGAGAAAGTAGCTGCTCTCACTGTTTCTCGCGTCATTCAGAGCTGTGCAAAAGGTACCCAAGACGAGACAAACCCGCTCAAGGTGTCGATCCTGGCGTCTGCAATCGGCGATGACGTTGAAGCGGAAGCCAACTTGGAGGCCCGCGTCAAGCACAAGGCGTTTGTGAAAAAACAACGTCGGCTAGCCCGACGAGAGATGCTCAGCAAACTGAGCTTGAACGCCGGCAAGACGGAATCGACAGCTCCAGCAGCTGGGCCGACTGACCAAAATGTATCTCTAGACTACGATAAATCAGTCGCCAAGCGGTTTCCCCTGACGGTCAAGACTAAGATTGGTGCACTCGTGCTCGAGCTCATGCTGAAATCGGCGACGATCGTGGTCTCAGCACAAGACCCAAAGACTGGCGAGCAGATTACGAATACCCAGCCCGCTTTCCATCATCATACCGGATTTATCCAAGGGAAAAAACTCGGTTTCGTTGCACCTCACAGCGACATCATGACCAAACTACGCACCGAGTCAATGCACAGCATCACGACGACAAAGTTGCCCATGGTGTTCGAGCCAAAGCCTTGGACAAGTTTCGATGATGGAGGCTTCCACAATCAGAGATCTGCCGTCATCCGAACAAGAGGTACCGACCCTTCGCAGCGTGCATATGCCCACTCAGCCATCTCCAACGGTGACATGACAAAGGTGCTCGCTGGGCTCGATGTACTTGGAAGGGTGCCGTGGCAAATCAACAAGGACGTATTTGAGGTCATGGCACAGGCTTGGAATCAAGAGGAAGCCATCGGCGGCATGGTAGCAGGTTCATTCGATGCGGAACGGCCTGTTGAACCTCCGCACACCGCAACGAGCCTTGAACGTGGACTGTGGCTCAAGGAATTGAAGGAGTGGGGAAATCTAAAATCCGGCCAGCATTCACAGCGGTGCTTCCAAAATTTCCAGCTCGAGATTGCGAGAGCCTACTTGAAGGAAGAGCGGATATACTTCCCCCACAGCGTCGACTTCCGTGGCAGAGCGTATCCTATTCCGCCTCTCTTGAACCACATCGGTGCCGATTTGGCGAGAGGAATACTTAGATTTGCCAATGGCAAAGAGTTAGGTGTTGTGGGTTTGCAGTGGCTCAAAGTTCAGCTTGCCAATCTTTACGGATTCGACAAAGCCAGTTTGCGGGAGCGAGAGCAGTTCGCCATGGACAATCTCAGCGAAATCTATGATTCCGCCACCAACCCTCTGACGGGACGACGGTGGTGGACCAAGGCTGAGGACCCATGGCAATGCCTAGCTTGCTGCATGGAGCTGAAGAACGCTTTGGATTCAGCTGATCCAACACGCTATGTCTCTCATTTGCCGATCCACCAGGACGGAACGTGCAATGGTCTTCAGCATTATGCTGCTCTCGGTGGAGACCACGCCGGAGCCAGCCAGGTCAATCTCGAGCCGTCAGATCGGCCTCAGGATATTTATACCGGTGTTGCTGAGCTTGTGAGGGAAATGGTGGCGGAAGATGCCGCCAATGGCCACGACTTGGCCAACTTAGTCAAGGACAAGATTACCCGCAAGGTGGTCAAGCGGACAGTCATGACCAACGTCTACGGCGTCACTTTCATGGGTGCGAAGCTCCAGGTATTGCAAGAGCTGAAAGATGTGTTTCCCAACTTCGCAGGCACTGACAAGGTCAAATCTCTTGCACAACCAGCCCTCTATATTGCTCTGAAGATCTTCACGGCGCTAGGGAAAATATTCAATGGTGCTCAGGAAATCCAATACTGGCTCGGAGAATGCGGCGAGCGAATCACAACGTCTATTTCTGCCGAACAGATAAGAAAGATAAGGGAACGTATCAACGGCGGAGCCACGACATATGGTCCAAAATACAAGAAAATCACCGACGCGGCGTCCAAGAAGATTGCCAAGAACGACGAGACATTCAGGACAAGCATCATCTGGACCACGCCGTTGAAGATGCCTGTCGTGCAGCCCTACCGCAAAGAGAGCAGGCAGGTAGTCAAAACACATCTGCAGGAAATCACCGTCACAAAGCGCAGTGGTACGGGTGCAGTCGACAAGCGCAAACAGCTGCAAGCCTTCCCTCCCAACTTCATCCACTCCCTCGACGCCACTCACATGCTTCTCTCCGCCCTCAAGTGCGGCGAAATGGGTCTCGACTTCGCCGCCGTACATGACAGTTTCTGGACCCACGCTGCCGATATCCCGAATCTCAACGTCATTCTCCGTGAAGCTTTCGTGCGCATGCACTCGGAAGACATCATGGGACGACTCGCGGTGGAATTCAAAGCTAGATATGCAGACTCGATGTACCGCGCCACCCTCATTAGCGCCACGCCCGTGGGTCGCAAGATCGCGGCGTGGAGGAAGGAACATCGGGGCGTACTCTATGGGGGCACTGCGGAGGGTAAGCTCCGGGAAGCCTCGTTTGAGGAAGTTGCACTGGAAGCGAGACGGCAGGAATTGTTGAAGAGCGAAGATCCCAAAGAGAGAGCTGAGGGAGAAACCATGGTCACGCCGACGAGTATCTGGCTCGCGAACCAGGACCCTAAAGCCCTGGCATCGTTCCGCCTTACACTTCTGGGAGAAACGAAGCAAAAAGGCGCCAAGAAGTTTGAAGAAGTTAAGGATAAGGTTCTCAGTGCTGAAGTCGAGGGGTCTTCCTCCTCCGACAATCCCGCCGATCCCGTCGCCGCGGCCATTGAGGCCGAGGCCGAAGATCTAGACGTTTCGGAAATCGACCCCGAGACTGAGGCCTCGCTCGTCGGGACGACAGGGGAATCCACAGCAGCGGTCAGGGACGCGACTACGGACACGGAGCAGGATGCGAAGGAGGGGATGGAAAGAGCGGAGAGGTTGAGCCAGACGGCGAAGAGGAGTGTGCCGATGAAGGCGGTGCTGCAGGTTTGGCTGCCGCTGACGTTTCCGCCGGTGCCGCAGAAGGGGAGTTGGGATGTTTCGAGGTTGAGGGACAGCAAGTACTTCTTCTCATAGAGGAGGGGTGGTCAAGGCGCAAGGTGGAAATGTGGCATGGAAAGGCGTTTTTTTTTATATGGATGGGCATTTATTGGGTTTTATGGGGATGAGAGCGTCATGTTTCCCCCCCTCTCATGTTTTTCTGAGATGCTAAGGTTATGGCGATGAGATGAAGAGGATACGTGTAAAAGAGGATGTGTATCTTGTTTTTGTATAATCCATCCGCGCTGCTCTGCTCTGCTCTGCTTTGGATTGGAATGGGCTTGTATGTATACTAGTAGCAAAGTAGAAAGTCGTAGAAGAGAAAGAGGGAGAAGTAGAAGAGGAAGAGGGAGAAGGAATGTAAAATACATGTAATACTTTTTCAAAACCCTCCCATGTTCATGTTCTTCAAACTTTTTTTCTCGCAGGGTTAGTTACCTTGCAGCGCTTTCGTGAAGTCTTATTCTTATTCCACATGCAGTCACTCAACTCACTACGCATCACCACGCCGGATCAAACCCGATCCGATCAGACCAGATCAGCCGTTGCATGCAGAAAGCATATTTTTCTACTCCCCGGCGAACGATCGCCGATTATCGATTATCGATTCTTGAGTACAGTATTGCTGCTTGCTTGTCCTCCCTTCACAACTCCCAACTCTCGAGTCCCAACTAAAACTAAAACTAAAACTCTAAGCTAGCTAGGGAGGCTATAATAGTACATACATACCACGACAGACACCCCAGTACCGTACCACGACCTCCTAAGTCCAAGCCTAACCCCTATCCCCGCCCAGCTAGTGCTGGTGCTGGTGCCGCTCCAATTTCTTCTAGAGAGAGAGACTCCAACTCTGAATTGTGAGCCACTCTACGTGCCGCTACCTCTTCCCCTTCTCCGCAGATAAGATAAGATAAGATAAGATAAGATATCGTGGAGCAGGAAAAGGAAAGGGAAGGATAAGGAAAAGGAAGTCAGCACAAAGGTAGGTAGAAACCTACAACTAAAACTAAAACGGCGGCAGCTTTTCCCGCCTACTATGTTCATGAAGCATCTGGGTAGGTAGGTAGGTATAACTAACTCCGTTGGCTAGAAGTTTAAGGGGGAGAGGAGAGGAGAGGAGAGGAGAGGAGAGGATATGGAAACGTCCCAACATTTTACAAGACTCGAACTCAGTCCAAGGGTACACCACGCCCCTCGCAAACTCAAATTCTGGGTATATCAATTAATTAATCCCCGTATTATTACTTTTTCCATGTTGAGGTAGGTTAGTACTTGTCCTCTGAGATGGACTCTGGAAAGCTGTTCGTATCGTTGTCGTTGTTGTGCGAGTCCCGTGCAAAAACCCCACTCGTTAAAACTCTGAAATATTTGAATGCTGTTATGCCGTAGTCTCCCATCACATCGCATCGCATCCTGAATTCAAATTAAAGTATTCCTCAAGGTTTCTGAAGAAACGACAACTTCGCTACCCCGCTCGCGTCCGCTACATTCCATTCCATTCCCCTCCTCATTCCAAAACCAAATACGGCACAATATATCACAGCCAATCAAGCCCAGTCCAAACTCCCCAACACACCTCAACATGCTAATTCCCAAATGTACAAAAATTCGCTGCTGTACAGTACAGTGCCAACGCACCTTACCAACAGAAGAAGCTTTGTGGCTTACGCCAACGCCGCCGCGCAACACAACTCTCAGATCTCTGGGAAGCTCGCAACACGTGGCCATGGGGTCGAGGTTGCGTGCCTTCGGGTGCGTGGGTTGCCGCTCGCTGGGTGCTGGGTGCGGATTCCTCCCGCTCAGCGGGGTGGCGGATCATTCTGGGGAGGGGAAAGGGGAAGAGATCGACATCAACGTTCGTTGATCAGTGATCAGCGTTGTGCGATCTGCGGTTGTGCGTGCTGTAGCTGCAGGTGGGTAAATATATGAAAAAGTTTAAATAGATGAGGGGTGGGTGATTGCTGCATCAATCGGTGTGTGATTGCGGTCGGGAATAATGGTGGGATGAATGGCGGTGGAGAGATCTACTGCAGGTGGTAGATACTGGATGTGATGGAAGGGAGGTGTTGGGCGAATTGTGTATCGCGTACGGATACAAAGAACCAGAGAGAGACCTGGATGGTTGAGCTAAAAAATAGTGCTTGAAACAGGAGTGAAAGGTAGAGCTGGGAACAGTGATGGAGATTCTGACTGTTTGAGAATGTGAGATTTCTCGATAGAGAACTTCCATATAGTGGCATGACATCGGTAGTAGGAGATAGGGACCAGAAACTTAGAAGTTAATGAAGGGTGCTCCCGGTTGGCGAAGTATCGCCGATTCGGAAATAGAGGTGCTCTCTTCGGGTCGTAAATAATGTGGAGCGGAAAAACGGCTTGAGGCTCAGGCCATACATACGAGCAATCCCGAACTAGAATTCAACGGTGATGCTTAGGCTCCCAGAAAGTGCAGATCTAGGGTGGCGCGGAACGGGTGCTCCCGAGGCTCAGTCTCCCTCAAGTTCCTTGCGTATCCTTCCAGCGAGCTAGGAAGGGCCCCAGAAAACAGTTCGTAAAATGTAACTAGCACCTAGCGTAGAGAAGCTGCAACAAAGTCAGACCACAAATAATGCCCAACCATCGTCTGAGCAATAGAGTTAAAAAGGACGATCCACAATGATCAGGGCTTCTCCTCCTCGAAACCTGATCCAACGTCGTTACGATCGTATCCCTTGCCACTGCAATCCGTGAAGGAGTAACGTCACGGAATCACCACCTGAATGGGGCCTTACCACCGCATCCAACCATGTTCGGACGCATCACTGCGGCGTTCGGATAATTATCGGTGGAGCGCGATGTTCGAGTCGGCGATTCTCCCGCTGCTCCTTCGGTGTCGTGAATGATTGGTTGAATAAATGTTATTTCCGTTTCTGAATGACGCCGCACATATACCCTGGTCAGGGTTCTGGTTCGGTACTGGGACGCTGTGGAAAGGCGGGAGAACGGTTGAACGGTTGGTAAGCGGATTCCACTGCGGATAGTGATTCGTGAGCTTCGTTTCTTAAGATAGGACTTCTAGATCGGAGTGGTGAGTAATGGAAGGCTGCGACTTGACTTCAAACACGGCTGCACCTCATCCCCCCTTGTTGTGTGTTGTCTGCGATTCCGGTGTTCTTGACGTTGTTTTGTGTGGAGACATGGGCGGAAGAGCTGCAACCGACCAACGCGTTCTGGACTCTCGGGATAGCGACTGACTAGCGGGTTGGTTGGGGTATGTTTGATCGAAGTAGGGCCCGTGTTTGATGGTCCCATACGGACGTCCCGGATTCACTAGTCGCTGCCAGTCTACCACGGCAGGGTTCGGCATTTGAGGAGACTGCCATGTTTCAAGACGGCTAATAATAAGAAAGGAAAATAAGAGAGTGGTGGGGCAATTGCTGGCTGAGGGATGGACTCGAGGGCGATGAAGCGTCTTCTGTGTGATTGCGGCGGCACGCGTGATTGCGATAGATGAGCTGCATACAGGTATGACTAGCAGGCCTTGTGATAGCGACATATTCCCCATCAAGACGGCGATAAAGTTTCGTGTGTGCTCGACATGTGGGCCTTTATGCGATCTCATGACTTTCTATAGAGTAGAGAGCAGGCTGCGGTGGAGAGAGCATTAAATTTCGGATTGGAGCGCATGCTGCCCCTGGGTGACTTTTGCCGGTGGATAGAAAGTTGAGACACGGACATGTTGGCGTCTGCTTGTCGGAGACGCAGCACGAGTGTAGCGAGCAAATTACTACTTGCACGGCAAAGACTCAAAGAATAGATGACTGCAATGCATGTGTACTAAAGATGCAGTCGGATGGATGTTTGGGTCTTCGGTGCATGAGTTCGTACGGGCAGGCGAATCACAGGGTGACACAAGCGTTGCAGGGGCGTGCTTGCCACCCAGGTTGTCGGGGCGTCGCATATGGGACTGGGAGCCTGCTGCCGTGGAGTAGGAATCGTAGGAATCGGAGCGATGCATGAGAGGTGATGCATGGCTGGGTTGGGTAGACGAGAGCTGAGAGGAGTGAGATGAATAATAATGAGGTGGAAGTTGGATAAGGGGAGATGAGGTCCATCGTCCCTCCCTTCCGTCACGGTGCAACTGCCCGGATATGCAGGCAGGTGCGGGCTGCCAGATGGGGAAGGGGCCACTCAACCGCGTGATAGCCGTTGGAAGTTGACAGGCAGGTGCAGGTCTGGTTATGCCGGAGAAATAAATATAGGAAGCTGCGGACGATGGGTGACGTTGATATTGGTATGGGATCCGGTGTCTATCTCTTGCGCGTCCTGGCTGTCTCAGTCGTCACCACCACCACGGCCTGGCTATCAGCCATCAACAGAAGGGACACAGAGGGTGCTGCAGATCATTTCGAGCGACGTGACGGTGTCTAACGAAGTGCGAAGGGCAGAAGAACAGATAGTAGCGGAGGGTGGGTCTGCTGCTCCGCGGAGGCTTCTCTTGGCAATGCCAGTCTCTCCTCTCCATTGGGCAGTCTCCTCCGTGCTCGCGTCCAAGCCCTCGGGTCTGCGTCTGCCAAGGCTGAGCGCTGCTATCCGCAACCAGACTGACCAGACAGACCAGACCATGGAGAGACAGGAATCGAGAAATCTGCCCATTATTATTCTCTCCCGCTCCCACCAGCTCGCTTGTGGTCTTCTTTGCTCAGCCGGCGCGCCGTGCATGCCACGACCTGGCTCCACCACTCTGCGCCGGGAACATCGCTGCCCATTGTTATCGTTGTTGCACATTCCTGCGGTGCGCCAGCATTATTATTGTTCGCGGGGGCATGGCAGCCGTGCTCCACCATCACGCATCACGGCCATAATACCCCCAAACTGCCCATTCGCCGCCCGTCCCAACCTGCATCGTGCATGTGCGACGAACGGGCGCGCAGGACGCTCAGACGCTTAGACGCTTCGACGCTTGTGCGGTGTTCGGGGTCGAATCCAATCTGCTGGAACACACCTGGACGGCCACGGCTCACGGCTCACGGCTCACGGCTCACGGCCCACGGCCTGCTGCTACTCTGCCACTGCCACTGGCACTGGCACTCTGCTGCTGCACCCGCTGCACTCTGCCCGCACATAATAACTGTCCACCCACCCCCGACCAAGCCTTGCTCGTAACCTCCAGCTCGCCACTGTCCAATCCATCCCACGGCACCCACGACAGCCACGGCCTCGTCGCCGGCACCCAGCATTGCACAACACCTAAGCTCGCCCCCGCTCAGCCTAATTGCTGCCCTTTACCGCGCTGTCGGTCGCCCCGGTTGTCGCGCTGTCTCAGCCAGCTCCAAGCACCCAGCGCCGTGGATAGTAGATACCCACAACATCTTACATCCACCGTATACCCACTTCGCTGTCCTCCCCATTAAAATATTAATTCCAAAATCAACACCATGTCGACTCCGCCAGGCGCCGGCCCGTCGGACGCCAAAGAGGCCAAAGACGACCGTCGCAAGAGCTTGACCAAATATGTGAAGCGCATGAGCAGCGTCTTCCGTCGCGAGAAGAAGACCAAGACCGCTCCTTCCACGAGTCCCGACGCAGCTTCCGCATCCACGCCCAGGCTCGAGGAGCAGCAGGAAGCCACCACTGCGTAAGTTCTGCATTGGGAAGGGACCCTTCCATTCACCTATACTGACCGCATCTCAGCCCTACTACCACGCCCGCTCCCAAGACGACCCCTACTCCTGCTACTACGGCTACGGCTACGGCTACGGCTACTGCCGAGCCCAAGCCTGCTGCTGCCGCTGCCACTACGACCCAGGAGCTTAACCGCAGTGCCCTCCAGCAGGAGCGAGCCCGCGCCCTCTTCGCCAAATACGGCCTCACTCTCGAGTCTCACGAATGGATCTCTGCCCCTGCCCATCCCATCACTGTTCAGCGTGTCGAGAAGCCCATTCGCATGCGTGTGCATCGCACCTGCCACCGCTGCGGCACCACGTATGGCGGCGACAAGGTGTGCGCAAAATGTGAGCACAAGCGCTGCAAGAAGTGTCCCCGCTTCCCCAAGAAAAAGACGCCAGTGGAGAAGGGCAAAGAGCCGGAAGAGGGCCTGGTGAAACCTAAAAAGAAGAAGCTTCTCACCCTCACCTCCAAGACGGGCGGAGAGTTGGTCTATCGACACACGAAGCAGCGTGTCAGACGTACATGCCACAAGTGCCAGAATGTCTTCGTCCCGTCTTCAGCCACCATCTGCGAGCATTGTCGCCACATTAGATGCACTAGGTGTCCGAGAGAGCCTGCGAAGCTCGACAAGTGGCCTCAGGGCTACCCTGGCGACGTTGACCCGGCCAGCGACACCGAGCTCGATCAAGATCTAGAAGAGAGCAAACGCATGTGGAGGAGGCCGAGAACGAGAGTGCGCTGGGAATGCGAAGAGTGCCACAATCTGTTCATCGAGGGCTCGTCTCAGTGTCCTGGCTGTGGGCATGGGAAGTGCGAAAAGTGTATTAGGAAACCGTCAGCCCCCCCACCTTTAGCATCCAAAGCTCCACTAACAATGTGCAGGCTTAAACGCGCCAAAGCCGACCGCAAGTATGACCCTGAAGTGGTCAAGGCTGTAGAGGCCAAACTCAGAGCCTTCCAGATCGACGACGATTCACCTGCACCTGTGTAGAAGTTTCTTCGCTCCTAGTTTTCTTCCCTTCGACATTTCATTTCCACTTCACTGCTTCTTCGTTCCAAACGACAATACCTCACTGCTTAGACTCGAACAATTTGATAACGGTGTTACCTCGCCGAACGAATGTTATTTTACTTGCCCTGCTCAGTGTAGCAGTTGCCGGTTTCTCGTGTTCGCTCTGTCCCAGCTTGCCTGTCTTCATTCTCGTCGTGCATACCTACCGCAACTTTACGTCGCAACCATAGACCGCCTCTTCTACTC
This sequence comes from Byssothecium circinans, assembly GCA_010015675.1. NCBI lineage: Eukaryota > Fungi > Ascomycota > Dothideomycetes > Pleosporales > Massarinaceae > Byssothecium > Byssothecium circinans. The sequence continues at coordinate 88,777 of ML977046.1, read as the reverse complement.
CTATATTTTGATACACCCGCATCTAGGCTATGCACCCGCTCCACCGACTACTCCCCGACGTTAGTATCCCGCCATCGCACGCACCGGTCTGTACGACCTTGAACTGTACCCGAGCATGGACCCGGGCCCCCGTAGCACCATGGGCGTCGCCATGAACGTCAAAAACCCGGTACCCGCACCTGTCTCGCTTCACCTCGTCCGAACCACGCCGTTTTACCACCTTACACAACAACCGACAATACCAGCGCCGCGGGCCGCGGGTGCCCACTTCCCATACCTCCTATTATCGTTGAACCCATGTACTCATTTTCTCAAGCGCATATCACCACGAGAGGGAATACGACCTTTCGGGTGACGAAAAAGAAATCGATGTTGTACCACATGCGCTGAGCGGTGTGGTGAGTGATGGGACGGTTTCTCGTACGATGTGTATGCTACGTATAGGCGGTCGTGGTCTGACTGGTGGTACAAACAATGGTGGAGTGGGGCTGGGCTGGGCTGGGATGTGATGGGTGGGAGAGCGTGGCAAATGGAGTCTGCGGATGGTTGTACGGATTGCACGCGGTGTTTGTGGTACGGTGGCTGCTGTGGGTTGGGGCTTCCCCCGAACTAAAACTTCCTCCTTTCGTGACATCGAGCGTACGGCGGAGAATGCACGACCATGGTAGATAGATGAATTGCGCTTCTTACAATTTATGAGTTTACGTTGAAGGGGCTCTGTGTTTACGTCTGTCCGCAGTTGGAAGGGGTAGTTTATTGTCGCATACACAAAGAATCGAAACGATATCTCGTCGTTTCCGCCCTTCGCTTTTGTGCATTCGATTCGAGCTTTTATTTTCCATCCTTCCCTCCCCTGATGCTCCCAAGGGAATCGATCTAATTGACAAACGTCCTACGCTACGTACGTCTACAATAGCGAACGAAAACGCTCACCTTGAATCGCCTTACCTACATGGTACATTCCACCCTTTCCACTAGATCCCAATCGTCTCTAAACTCTTGATAGATAAGGAGACTAAGCCAAGGTACTAAAGCAAATGGGAAGGGAGCTACGCTATACTCAAAGGTCATGTCCGCGTCGCACAACCGCTGGACCGCAAACCCAACACCCAACGCCCGTGATTGTCCTTTTCCAACCCCGAAACCTTGTAAGAGAGAGAGAGAGAGAGACTGTGTACCGACCGTATAAGCTACAGCTACACACGCCACGCCACGCCATGTAACACAACACGACACGACACGACAAGCCGCGACACCTCCTCCTGCATCCCCCTTTGCACATCATATCACCAAACCCTCGTACCCGTATCCCATCCATCCATCGTATTCCCAAATCCCCAACCCCGCAGCACGCGCATCGCACTCTTTCGAAGAAAGAAAGGGGGTGGGGGGGAAGGGGTGTGATATCAACGAACATCGAACATCCAGATATCTAGCGTGGAAAATCGATAGATATGCGCTTACAGTCTGACATAGTATATGCAGCACCCCTGTACTGTACTGTACAGTACATCCCTTGCAAGCCCTTGCCCTTGCCCTGGCTCTGGCGCCGTCTAGACTCCCATCTTTTGAGTTTCTTCCTTCCATGGATCCTTCCTTCGAAATCCTCCTTTGAAAATCCTTCACCGTATCGTATCGTATCTCGGTGGCTCGTTAGTCTAATGATCGACCCCCGCCCCCACCGCCGAAATGGGAAATCCATCGTTTTACCGCCCAGTCGGTCGGTCGGCCAATCAGAAGAAAAGGAAAGCAGGGATCGGAAATCTCGCGACTCGCGACCGCCACGATTTGGGTTTGTTACCTCGGAAGTTTTGGCGAGCGAGCGAGCGGGTGATGTGTACGTTTACGGTCATGGTGGCGGTGGAGGAAGGAATGGAGGAGGCGGCTCGGTCGGGTAAAATGGAAATGCGAGGCGGGCGTAGGGCCGTGGTGGTGGCGGTAGTGGTTTCCATCGTAGTTCCATGGAAAGGATGGAAGGAATATTAGTGATGGGGATTAAGGTTCGTGTGGAGAATTAGATATATTACTCGCGTAGGGTACGGTGCGATACGGTATCTCTTTCATTTCCACAGGTGTTTTGGGAGGATGGGATGGATGGTGGAGAGTTTGCGACTTGCGGCTTGCGGGGTCTGGGGATGGTGAGGTTTGGAGTTGCGAGATGCGAGACGGGAGGGGAGGGAGGGGAGTTGCGATTAGTGTTATGATGTAGCGGGAGATGGAGATTGGGATAGGGGCAGACTGGTTCAAAGGTGGAAAGATTATGCTTTGGTTATTTGAGATGGGATAGGGTCAAGGGGAAAAGGCTTGTGAACATTGAGCGCGACGTAAGTTTGTTCGTTAGAGCGTGGATGCGCGCATAGCGGCGGCTTGCGCGCCAAAGGGAAGACAGAAGCGGGAAGCGTTCGAGAGTTTTCTAGAAAGGCTGTCGAAGGCACGTATAAAATCGGCATTTAACGCATCAATCTAATCTACCAAAGAACGTAATTCTCCTCACAGAATGTCAATATTACCTCCCTGCTGATGCTGATCCTAATCCATACCATGGTATATCTCACCTTCTCACACTGCGCCTGAACCCGGTATCCCCATCCATGCATCTCCTCTACACCAAGTCATCGGATCCCTTATATCTCCTACGTATCTGCTCACCGCCCATCAATCGGGAGTCGAGACCCCAATATCTATCTCCCAGTCCCCAGGGGCTAAAAACTCCCTGTAAGCGTTAAGGTCACGCCCCCCTGTCGAACACATGCATATACGAACGCCCTATCGCTAAACTTCTCCGCTTCGAGCGAGGATTTAATATCGAAGCACCGCAGAAGCTAGAACGCAGAACGAGACCTAGAAGGATTGGGATGGTGGGCCGTTTGTGCAGGGAATTTGTATGTGTGATGAGGCAGGATGGGGATTGGGAACTGGGGATTTGGGAATGCGGTTCTGGAACTGGGCGAGGGGAGTTTGTATGGCTGGCGCATGATTCTTGAGATGGGAGCATGTGCGGCGCGTACTCTGACGACGCAGATGCGAGTTTATGGAAGGTAGACTGCCTGGATCCGCGATCATCGTTGTCCTCCTTTCAGTGAGGATTTGCCTTTGTGCTTCTACCCTTCTTCTCGGGTTCGCCGTTCAAGCATCTTTGGAGAGATTAGCCATCTTGCAGGTTTATTCCAAGTCCGAACTGCTAAATGCTAGCTCAAGTGCTCCGCAAGGTATGTAGGTGGAAGGCGTATTCGCTTCGCTTACCTACCACACCACACTACTGCACCGGTCACCAGTCACTTTACCGGCCATCGGCAAAGAGACTGCGTTGTGGCGCAATCCCCAATCTCCAGTCCCTGTAATAAGCTTGATCACGCTGTCTTATCTCAGCGTCACCGATCGGAGTTGCGGCTGGGGTTGTACGATGTGGGCATCGGTGCATTTTGTGACTAGGCGGGATTAGGGTAGGAATGCTTGATGAAGAAGCTTAATGCAGCAATTCCCAAAATTGAAAAGTATTTCTAGATTTGGACCCAAATATCAAATGCGCCTCTATCCATCTATCCGTCCATTTTGTATCCACAACAGTTGACTACACACCCACCTCCCGCGTCCTCAAAGCCTCGACTCCCCCCTCCCTAAACCCCTTGACCTCCCCGCACTCTCCTCCCCCGATTTCTTCAAGATCAAATCCCCATATTCCCCCTCCCTACACTCCTCACACCACCTCTCAAACTCCTGCCCACTCCCCACATACCTCACCACCGCCCTCCTTGTCTTCCCCTCTACATTCCCATTAACCCCACTCTGCCAACTATCCACCTCCCCCGCCAAGCTCCCCCGACTACACTCGACAACATGCCTCGTCCAGCGCTCCACCGCCTCCGTCCTCGGCTCCACGTACGTGTAGCCCCTCGCGGCGCAGAAGACAAGCAAGTCTGCGATGACGCCGACGGTGCGCTCGATACTGCGCGTTGCGTTGCCGAAGGGCTGGTGTGGGCCCAGCACCACGAAGGTGTTAGGGAGGGAGGGGATGTGGATTCCTAAGAATGTGCTGGGGCGGTGGTCGGGCCATATGGGTTGGAGAGAGGCCTTGTCGTCGATGCCGGAGCTAGGGCTGGGGCTGGGGGCTATTAAAGGCCTTCCATCTTTTGCGTGCCAGTCTATGGCGTTGAAGGCGCCGGTAATAGCGTCGAAACCTGTCGCATAGATGAGAACGTCTAGTTCATGGACCGTCCCGTCTGTAGTCTGGATCCCAGTCCTCGTGATGCGCTCAATAGGCGTCTTTCTCAGATCTACGAGGTGGACTTGGGGTTGGTTGAAGGCTTCGTAGTATCCGCTCTCGAGGGGGACGCGGCGCCAGCCGAAGCCGTGATCTTTTGGTATCAGGCTTTCAGCGACGTCGGGGTCGTGCACGCGCTCGCGGATCTTCGAGGCGATGAATGCCGTGTAGACGTCGTTGGCGGCGCGGTTGCTGTACGTGTCTTTGAAGAGGGAAAAGCATTTTGAGAAACCGGGTTCGGAGTAGGTTTTCTCGTAGAGGGCGAGGCGCTCGGAAGGCGTTACGTCGAAGGTGTTTCGGAGGTCGGCTTGGTGGCAGAATCCCGCTGGTGTTTTGGCGCAGAGGGCGAAGACGTCATCGTAGGTGGTTTTGATTTCTTCTGCTTGCTCGGGGGAGAGGGTTTCGTTGCGTAGTGGTGCGGCCCAGTTTGCAGTGCGTTGGAAGACGGTGAGGGATTTGATGTCGGCGAGTTTGGAGAGGGCCGTTGTGCATTGGATACCGGTTGCTCCGGTGCCGATGATACCGATACGCTTGTCCTTGGAATCTCGGTGGATGTCTACGTCCTTGGGCCAGCGCGATGTATGGAATGCTTGGCCTGCGAAGTCCTGGATGCCTGGTATCGCAGGCAGTGTCGGATTCGACAAAAAGCCCAAACAACTCACAAAGAATCTCGTTACATATTTCTCTCCCCTCTCATCCACAAATGTCCATGCATGCGAACTATCGTCCCACCATGCGGATTTTACCCGCGTGCTGAACTGCATGTCTCGGTACAAGTCGTGCTTCTCGGCCACGCGCCGGATGTAGCGTTGAGTGTCGGGTTGGAAAGCGAATGTATCTTTCCACTGCCATTCTTGTAACAGCTCCTTGTCGAAGGAGAATGAGTAGGATACTGACTCGGTGTCGATTTGGCAGCCGGGATATCGGTTCCAGTACCATACTCCACCGACGTCGGTGCCGGCTTCGAGGAGGCGGATGCGCCAGTCGGGGAACTGCTGGCGGATTTTGTAGAGGCTGTAGACTCCGGATAGACCCGCACCGATGATTAGGACGTCGTATTGGCCGTTTACTGGACGGGGTGTGGAGTTCATGTTTATGGAGATGGTCGCTGGTGTGAATGTGTGATAGAGCTAAGATAGGAGTATTCTATACAATCATGGATAAAACGTGAAAATGGTATTGAAGGGGTATCTGAGTCTACCTAGGTATGATCATTATTCGGAAAGTATGGAGGGGCAGAATACGAGGTTATGCGTTCTGTGTACGACGTTGCAAGGTTGGATGCAATGGACAAGAGCGGTTAGCTTACTGCAAGTGAACCATAGCACCCTTTTGCAGAAGGGAAGACTAGAGAAATGAAAACACTATAGTGTGTAATCTTTAATATAAACTCTTACATATTATATAACCTTTAATCATATTCGTGAGGAATCTTTAACATCGTGTTTTCTATTAAGATTTTTCCTATTGCGACAGCCTTCACACTGCACGTTGATATGTAATTCTATAATCCTAAATCTCAATAGCTCTAATAAGTACAGATACAAAAACTAGTCGGAGTCTCGCAATCTCTCTTTTCACAGGTGCGTCTCAACATGACAGTGTCCGCAGTGTCGATGCTTTCGCAATCACGCTGCTTACCTGCAGTGTTGAATCCATCACCTAAACTATCATAAGGCCCGCTCAAAAAATACAACGTGCAAAGACGCTGTGTAACATATAGAGCTCATAGGCATACCAGTTTCTCCAACCTCAAGGATATCCTAAAACCAGCAGCTTGCTGGCCACTGCACACAGAAAGAGTGTCAGTCTACGAAACAGTAGCAAACTTCGATTATTCTATCACTGTCGCTTCTCCCCAGCATACTTACGTAAATTCACCTGCTGAGAAGAGCCTGAAACTGACCGTTTTGGAAGCTGTTCAAATCTCACGCGGTACTGTGGGGCTTTCAGTGTAGCTCTTGCTAGAAGAGAACTATTACCTATGATAGATTATTAAACGTATCATTAACTAATATGTCTAACGACTTCGATAATAAGCTTTAGAACATAACGAACTTTCCCTATCGTTCGACCAAGAAAACCCTGTGGAGGAGAACAGTTCATACAAGCGGATCCAGGTGCGTCTCAACAACTCAAACTTTTGCCGAGCTGTAGCACGCTCAATACAATGCTCTATGACTATTTAGAAAAGATGCTCAACGCTATCTTAGTTCTAAAGGATTTTCCTTCATGCATTTTTCCTGAATATTTTAACTGATCTTTTTCCTTCACTCTTAGCCTTTAGGTAGAACATATATCCGTCTGCGATCTCCTTGACACTGTTCTAAGATCTAGATCTCGAGAGTATCTTTAAGGCTGTCATTGTACTATGACATCATTAGTCTATACATCTTGACACCACGGTACGATGACATAGTTATTAGTGTAGCTTAAATGCGCTCAGTACTAGATTCCATCTCTTCCTTTGTAAGCTAGGAGCGTGGAAGCTGGGTATATGATATTTCACTTCCTTGACGAGCTTCACCGACAAATCAACGGACTCATGGATATACAGTATATCGCTCCCAAGAAGCCACCATCCTCGAACAAAGTAAAAAAGGTCTACCAAAAACACCTCCACATAATACTAGTCCCTGCGTGAACAGTACAAGACGCACATCCCCAGGCACTAAACAACTCATCATACATCCACATTATCAATTATACATAACCCATCTCATCCTCAACTAAACCCACTACCACATTTCGCTTCCCTATATCGTTTTGTCCAGCTCAAGCAGAGAGCCACATTCCCCACACCTACAACGGCCCCGTCGAGACTATACTATCTCAACCTAGCAGACTCAAGCACACCCATCAGCCAGTCGGTCGAACAAACCAACGTCGCGCCATGAACCCCGAGGTCCGAATACGAATTCATTTCAACGACCCCATCTAGCTCTCCACCATCGCCATCGCCATCCAGCCATGCCTGTACTACAATCCAAAAGAGACCGCTAATGCCATTGGCACAGTCCCAAAGGAGACCGTCAAAGGGGGGTATATAAACTACAAAAAAAAAAAAAAAGGCTGTGTGATGCCATGTCTGCGTGATCCCAATAGTCTTTCTCTTATCGTGGAGACGAGCAACCGGGGTTGGTTCTCTGCGAAGACGAGCTGAGGTCCGCCACTCAATTACCGAAGGCCCAGCCATTGTACGGATCAGCCGTGTCCTCCTTCTGCCATGCATACGCATGTTGCTCAACCTTAGTCCTTTTCTTAGCACGATATCCGTCCGTATCGCCAAAGCCAGCGTCAGCACGCTTCTTGCCAGATCCTGGCGGTCGGTAGGGGTCGTGCATGCGGCGCGGTGTGCTAAAGCCGGATTCGCCCGTGATGGGTGTGGCGAAGGAATTGTCGGTAAGCGCAGGGGGGGACGCGCCTGAATCGTCGTCCAAGTCAGAGCTAAGGTCAATGACAGGGATAGAACGCTTAGAGTTGAACTCGTCGAGCAGCTGTTGAGGTAGATGCAGCTTACGACTGCCGTTGACGTTGAGGCTGTTCTCGCGGCGGGCTACCTCTTGAGCGGCTGCAGCGTCTTGCATCTCCTCGATCTGACGCTGTTCTTCCTCTTTCATTTTAATCCACTCATCATGCTGCTCATTGTAGCTCAATTCCATGCCTCGCATCCACTCCAGTCGCTCCTCATCCTCTGCAACCGCGCCGACGCACTCGGGACATTTGATGTAGAAGCCGGTAGCTGTAGGCCCTATATCGAAGTTAGTAAAGCTCCTTCAAGGGGTTGTCAGTGTAAGTCACGTACCTGTACGAACGTTAGCGGAATTCTTCTCAAGGATTATCGGTACACGTCACTTACCTTCGCCCATCATATCGAACTCTGGGAGATTCTCGCCGACGAGCTCTTCAGTGCCTGCTGTCGCCAAACAATCCTCGCAATAAGCGCGGGGGCACCAACGACAACGGTATATCAAGCCCCCTGCATCCGTAGTGTTTTTGCCACACTCGCAACAGACATGCTGTGAACAGAAGAATCCATTAAAACCCTTAACCTTCTCTTGGAACTCAGGCTCCAAACAGTCGAAATGATAGGCTCGAGGACAGCTCTTGCAACCAATCAAGTGTCCAGAGTCAGCACCATCAAAACAGCCAAGGCAGTGGCCCTCATGCTGGAACTCGCGGCGCTTTTCACGCTTGACATCTGCGAGGCGGGGATCCTTTCCAGCCATAGTGGGGACGGCCTCCCAATCTCCGCAGTGGAGGGACTCCTTGTTGATGGCGAAACCGTCTATCATGACAGTGGTGTTCTTCCCTTTGCGGCGATCTTGTCGGGAGATCGACTCTGGCAAGATGTGATCGGTAGCCTTCTCAACCTTGCCACGGTTTCGCTGGTACCGCTTGCCATCTAGGACTGCGCACTCGACACGCTCCATGGTCGAGAGCCATTTCTCCTCATCAACCTCAGCGGCCGTCACATCTGGATTCACCAGTGGGTCTGCTGCTTTGTCACGGCACTTTTCCATCATCTTGTCTAGATCCCAAGAGAGCATATCCGTGACATCAATGTCGGGGTGCGAAAGCGTCTGAGCTCCACGACGAATCAAAGATTTAAGCTGATTAGTGCTCATCTCCGGCGCATCTTCTTCAAGTGATGCCCGCCCGGCCGACGCTTGGTCTCCATGAACGCTCTTCATGGATTCTGTAATCTTTGTCGAAAGATCTGTTACAAGTCAGCAAAGCTCATGCAAATGTGAGTCAATACGCTTCGTCTAGAAACGACATGTATCGCGCAGGAATACTTACAGAGTTTCTTGCGAATGCGGCCCATCATTTGCTCCTCTACTGTACCCTGAGTACAAAGCTTGTAGACGGTGACCTTCTTGGACTGCCCAATGCGGTGGGCGCGGGCTTCGGCCTGTAGCGTGATCTGCGGATTCCAGTCCTCATCGAGGAATACGATATCCTCAGCGGTGGTCAAATTTATACCCAGTCCACCAGCACGAGTGGACAGAAGCATCACCTTGTAGTCGGACTTTGCATCGTTGAAAAGGCGAATGTCCAGGTTACGCCGAGCGCGTTGAGAGCTACCGTCCAAGCGCAAGTACTTGAACTCCTGCCCAAAATTGCTCAAAATCGAGAGAAGATCCTCGCAGTAGTCTAGAGTCGTGGTGAAGCCAGAAAAGATGAGAACCTTCTTACCCTGCATGAAGATGCTGTTCCTCAACAACTTTTCGAGCAAGATGAACTTGCCAGACGCCCGAATGACATGCTGGCCAACGGCGTAGGGTTCTGGCCGGGCGCCTGGGATTAGATATGGGTGCGAGCAGCATTTCCGCAGCTGCATCACGAGGTTCATGAGTTTCTGCCAAGCGGACTTGGAGGGTCCAGCAGCCTGCTGTTCTTGCTCCTTCTTGATCGCTTGTCGCATCATCTCGGCAGTCTTCTCCCACTGATCATCTTTCTCGTCGTCCCCGGCCTCCAGATGCTCGAGACGCGCTTGGAGTTGCTCATCATGCTTGTCTTCTTCTAGAGCCGCCTTCTCTTTAGACTTGCTATCCACAAAGAGTTCGTCCAGCACGGTATCATCCATGCGTGTAAGCAGACGAGTATACCACAGCCGTTGCAGGGGCGTGAGAGGGGTAAAAAGAAGAACCTCCTCTTTCTCCGGCAGACCCAAGTTAACGCTCGGGCTATCCTTCATACGCCGTAACATGATGAGCTCAAGTAGGCTTCGGGCATCATCCAAGGTCTTGCGATTGATCTTTCCCCGAGAGAGGTCGAATGACTCCTTGAACAGGGACTGTGTGTTCTCGGTGAAAACGTCCGGGTACAGCCAGGCTAGCAAAGCCCACATTTCCACGAGGTTGTTCTGGAGGGGTGTTCCGGTGAGAATGAGACGGTATTCGGAAGATACGTTCTTCAGCGAGGTTGAGATTTGCGTGGCGCTGCTCTTGATCTTGTGGCCTTCGTCTAGAACAACATAGCGCCAAATAAAAGAGTGGCCAAACCAAGCCTTCTCCGCCTGAAACGTTTCGTATGTGGTTACGACAATCTTGAACGAGTTGGATGTCTCTTCAGTGGGCAGCTTGGTGACCTTTACCCCGGCTTTCTTGGATGCCTTCCGCTGCCTTGCCTGGGTGGTCTCGTTACCGCGCTGGTCTTCAAGGCCTAGAGCAACCCTCTTGAGTCGGTCCCGCTCTTTTGGGTTGCCGTGATAGCGAAGCACTTTTAGCTCGGGTACCCATTTCTGTGCTTCGCTGACCCTGTCTTTGCATCAGTATGTATTCAGTTTTTTGAGTGATTGGAAACGAACCAGGAGTTGAGCACACTCAGTGGGCACACAACAAGATACGGCCGTAGCTCCTCAGACGTTGTGCCAGATTCTCGGTCTTTCTCTTCCAGGTATTGAAAGAGGGATAAAGTTTGGAGAGTCTTTCCAAGACCCATCTCGTCTCCCAAAATGCCTGAGAAACCGTTGTTGTGCAGATGGACCAGGAATGACAACCCTTCGAGCTGGTAAGGCTTCATGGTTGCAGTCACACCCTCAGGCTGCTGCTTGAGCGACTCATACTCCACGATGGGGCCGACCTGCTGTTTTGAGACAAGACGGGACACATAGTTATGTTCCGGGAGCAGCGGGAGGAAGCGGTCCTGGTTGGCGACGAAAAAGTTGTTGGCTTTGGCCTTGGTCTTCTGCGCGATATCGTCACGTAGCCGGGCACGCGCAGTACCGAGCCTCCGGGGCTGTTGTATGCGCCGTGGCACGGCTCGAGGAGGAGTGGGCGCGACCGTATCAGAAGCTAATATGTCGGATGGCCGGTTGCGAGCACTTCGGCGCGGAGTGGGGTCCTTCTTCCTGGCCTCCATCTTCAGCTCTCCCAGGTGGTGTCTTGACTGTAGTGTACGAGCCCGGCGGACAGGCGCGGCGGGTTCGTCTTCGCTGGATTCCTCTGATTCCTCACTGCTGGTGTTGTCGGCGGCAGAGTCGGTACCCTCGTGAGCGAGAGATGATTTTGTGGTAGAGGATTCTGCACTAGGGCTCCGCGATCGAATTAAGGGAGCGCGGTTCGGTCGGTTGTCTAGACGCACTGTCTGTTTGCTTTCCGTCGGTTTGTCCACCGGCTGTGTTGGCTTTGCCTCAGTAAGGGACGATTCGCGCCGGGCTTTCGTCGCCGATGTCGCCGAGCTCATGGATCCAAAAAGTGCAAGGAGACTCTCATATGCTCCTCCGCGCTTCTTCGGCGGTGTACTGGGGATGGGCGAGCCGAGTTTGAAGCGAGGTCGCTCGTCCATAGTGGAGTCTCTTGTGCGGCACTATAGGAAGAGAATGGTAAGAGACAGCAGGGCAGGGAACGGGTGAGGCAGGATTGCAACGGGCGATCTATATACCTCACATCGAGGTGAGGGTGAGGATGAGGATGAAACCAAGGAGTAGCGGCATATCGAGAGTGAAGGTGAGGGTGAAGATGAGAGTGACCGCGGCAATTAGGTCTTTCGAGCCATGGTATAGGGAGTGGCGGAGATGGAGGTGTATAGAACAACAAAATACACGTTGTGGTGAGGAGGGTTGCAAAATGACCCCGGAGACTTGGTGACGAACGCGTCGCTTCCAATTTCTGCTCAGAAGTGAGAAGTCGCGATCGGAGGTCGCGCGGCGTCGGCGACAAGCTTATCGATAAGCCTCGTAACTCCGACGCGACTCTCAGTCTCTCTGGTAAATGATAATTGATTGCTTCCACCACCACCTGAACTTCTCCAACCACGCGCCCCACCCGCCATGTCCCTGTCGCAGCCCCTCACTGCCTTCTACCCCATATTCGCCTGCAAATCCGATGGTCAGCCGGTGGTCAACCAGAAAGGCAACGTCATACGCAATGGGCCGACCGAAGAGCAGCTCAACAACGGGCCGAACAAGCAAGGCATATCCGACTACTACCGCAAGATTGAGAAAGACGACCCCAAGCATATCGAATGGCGGAAGAAGCTAGGTGGCATGCTGCTCCGCGAGGTGGGCGGAAAGGCCCACGAAGACAAGTGGAATCAATGCATCCTCCACGAGTTCCCCGACGGCTACCACCTCTACGAGCACATCAAGTCGAAAGGAAAGAGCAATCCCGGCGACAGACAAGATGCCTACCTATACGGATACCCCAAAGGCCCGAAGAAGCGCTTCCGCAGCCCCATCGAGTTCTTCCCACACCTGCTATGGCTCTCCACCGACGAAACCAGCGACTACCAGAACTGCACCTGCCGAATATGCTCCCCTCTGCAGCTCGAGGCTGAGAAAACTGCCCCACCGCCACCGTTCAAAGTAGAGCCCAAGTCGGAGACATTCATGAGGAAAGAAAATACCCCCGTGGGCCGCAGCCCAACCGTGCAGCAGATGCCTATGCCTATGCCTATCCGCCGACAGAGCGCCGGCACGCCCACCGCCCAGAGCCCCAACGTCAAACCCGCGACCCCAAACCCTAACGTAAGCACACAGATCAGGGCGCCAGAGCGAAAGGTACCCACAGACCTGCCCCCGATTCGCCACGAAGAACAAGGAATGGACGCCCGATATGGCAAGTGGATGGCGCGCACTGGAGAGGTGGTGTGGTTCTTTAGGCCAACCAAAGCTGCCTGGGGCTTGGGACTCGTGGCCCGCCGTTGGACCAAGGACAACAAGACACACATATATCTCGTGCAACCCCTCTCGCACCCCTTCGATTCTCCCGCTCAAGAGCTTGTCACGGATCAGATCAAGCCATGGCTCGCCTGGTCAGCTCCATCGTGCACGTATGCATGGCTCCAGCAGAATCCCCATACGACCTACAATAGCGCTCCTTGGGCTGATCTGCTGGCTGGCCGCTATGGCGACGGTATACCCGATGTCGACGCTTCCATCCTGGCAGCAAAGGCAGTCGACATCACATACACATTGTTTGAGCGCATCAAGTCCAACGCAGTTGGGGGTATGGAGTATCGACAATACAACGGCATATACCTGGGTGGAGAGAAGATCTGGAATGGAGAACCAGTACGGCTACGACTCGCCCTCGGCACAGACATCATGGTCGTTACCACGATCACCGAAAAAGTAGCGCCAGGGTCTCCTGCTAAGGTCAATTTCACTGGGGACGTCTACTCTTACAAAACTTTGCCTGTAACAAACCCAAACGCTCCTCCGCAGCCCCCCACGAACAACCAGATACCCGTACGAATGCGGGAGGACATCAATTGGCGGAACCGCATCCTCATACCCAACACGGGCACTATAGCCTACTGGGATCTCGTAAGCGTTGGTGCCACCATCGACATCTCAGAAGTCAAAGGCCGCTGGTACGAATCCAGCATCCTCTTCGAAGATTACTTCAAGGCAGCCGTCCAGAAAGGCGAAGGCGGTAACGGCATCTGGATGAATGCGCGAGGCGACGCTACAGGTCAAGGCAAATTCGCCGGCACTCCTTGTGACCGTCGCCTCGACGCATTCGGCAACGCAGTCCCCAAGAATCTGCAGCTTGTCGATGGATTGGAACCGCCCCCTGAGCAACCGAACAAGACCGCCCAGCCACCACCACCCATGAGGGCCCCGGAGCCTATCGACCTGACAGGTGAAACGGACTTCACATTCGACACGTTTATGAACCTGGACGGAGCAGATGATGCGGGCATGCCGTTTGGTCAAGATTTCAACTTTGGCTGAGTTCTTTTCACCTATGCTGATCATCTCCATATTAGATCTTGTCTCCGACCCCTTTAACTGCTATCCTATTCGTGCTCGTGTCAATATATTACTCCAGCCTTTCTGCAAAGCTTCTCCGCCTACTGATATCCTCATCGACAAGGCGGAATCCTTTCTCGACCTCCGACCCTCTACAGTCGCATCCTCGGGTTCTATCCTCAAACCAGAATCGCGGCTGGAAGAAGCAGCGCAAGCGCATCAATTACCCGAATCAGCATCGACCCCTCATCCATCCAGCCCTATCTCCAGCGCTACACGTCCTTCGCCCGTCCCCTTGTCGTCCTCGCCGGGCTTGAAAGCACATGTTCAACAGTCGAGGACTGGACTTTATTCCCCGCTTCCGAATTCCGAATAGACTCGCATTCCGCTGTTACGCCATCCACATCAATCGATACGACAGGTACCGGTGCGAAGTGAAGGAGATCGCAGACAGCACGCTAAGGTGAGGAAGGAAGGGGAAGTATGAGGAGGTTATTATGGGTCGCATCATGTTTGGTGAAGAGAGGGAGAGCGTTTTGTTCGAACATGGCAGTGAAATGGGTCGATGGATAGCCCCTGGAGAATATGCTTTTGGGCCAGGAAGCCAGGAAAGGAGCCGACTGAACAGAGGAGGGCGATGGGACTGTTATTCCGCGCAACTTTGATATAAATAGTGATGGGGATATACAATAGCATCACCATCCAGCATGCCTCAAGGAGCATTCAATCACACACTACCTCTCTTCCCCACACCCTCACCACCTTACCCATCTACACACGCGCTCTAGCGGCACCATCTCCCAAACAAACCCATCTACCCAAACACAACAAAAAAAAACCGCCAGCAAAAACGCTAAAAATCATCACAACGGCACATCCTCCAACATCTGCACCGCGCCCTCCCTCCCCACAGTAAGAATAACATCCCCCAAAGTCTTCGTCACAAACCCCGCCTCACTATACCTAAAATAATACTCCCACTTCCTGCGGAAAACCTCTGCGCTCTCTTCATCCAGACCCTTCTCCAGGCCCTTCCCCTTCTGCTCCCTCACCAACATCGGCTTGATACGTCCTTCCCAATTGTCCAAAAACTCCGTCCGCCACAACCGCAGCGCTTTCGCGTAGTGCGGCCCGATATTCTCGATGTTGTCGACGACGAGGGCGCCCGCGGAGCCGGTGGCTATGGACGAGACGAGCTGGGTCACGGTGGGCAGGTGGCCGCCGGGGAAGATGTATCTGCGGATGAAATCGTCCGAGTTGGCGTAAGCATCGTAGCGCGCTTCGGGCATGGTGATGCATTGGAACGCCGCGATGGCGCCCTCGGGTTTGAGCAGTCTGTGGATGCAGCGGAAGTATTCTTCCATGTATTCCCTGCCGACGGCTTCGAGCATTTCGATGCTGATGAGCTTATCGTAGGGGCCTTCGGGGGGCACTTGCAGGTCGCGGTAATCGCAGAGGAGGACTTTTATTTTAGAGGATAGACCCGCGGAGCGTATTCGTTGTTCGGCGAGTTCTTTTTGCTCGAGCGAGAGGGTTACGGAGGTTACGCGGCAGTTGGTTCGTTGGACGGCGCGGATGGCTAGGCTGCCCCAGCCTGTGCCGATTTCTAAGAGGTGGTCGCTGGGTTTGAGGTGCGTGTTGTCTATGAAGCGATCTAGTTTTCGCATTTGTGCTTCCTCGAGGGTTTCTGTGAGGTGCTGGGGGTCGGATTTTGGGAGCCAGATTGGGCATGAGTATGTCATGTCTGGCGACATGAATGCGGCGAACATGTCGTTAGAGATGTCGTAGTGTGCCATGATGTTTAGGCGCGCATTTTTGAGGTTGTTGCTACCGCGGACGAGGCCGGCAAGGGTGGTGGAGATAATGGAGGTGAGGGTCGAGCCGTTGGAGAGGTGGTTTCGGTTTAAGATGAAGAGCTGATAATGTTAGGGAACTGTTGGGGGAATGCTTCTGAACTGACCTCAAAGAATTTTGTGAGGTCTGGAGACGAAACTTCGCCCAACATAAAACTTTCCGCAAAGCCCTACCAGCTGTAAGCTTTTTGTCCACCTCTCTGACCATGCTCGGATAGTTCTAACTCGTGTATTGTGAGACGTACCATGTCCGCAAACAATGCCAACCGGACCCAAAATTTATCATCGTGGACGCTGAGCACAGCTACTGGAGCGCCGTCTTCCTCATTTCCAAACACCAGTGAAGCTTTACTCAAGTTCGTGTCGTACAAAGCGAGCTTCCCAACCTTGATATTTTGCAATTGGGCAATGGTCCCGTTTCTGCACAACGACACCAGCGGCTCCCAAGCTTGCGAAGTAACAGTATTCCAGACAGTCGCTACAGGTCTAGTTATCGAGCTCAATATCGCCATGAGTCCAGGAGTGTTTTGTTGCTCAACCTCGTACAGGAAGCAAAAGACTGGTCACAACCTTCAATGGCAAAGCTGAGTACCGTGAAAGACTTTGGTTCCGAATGCGAAAGAGACAAAAAACACAAAAGTGACACCCGCCCTAACACGCGGCGACATCAACGCCATTATTACTTCGCACGAATGGCCTCGGAACGACCAAAAGCCGACGGCAAGCAAGGCCACGCAGAAACTTCCACTTCTTCCCCATGGCGTGTGGCATTTTGTTTGAGGTGCAGAATCGACGAGGGTACTTTGCCGCTTTAAGACATTCTATGACGTTTTGAACCGCTGCTGTCTGGAGCGGGCGGCGGTTCCTCCAGCACCGCTCTCTTTCATGTGGCCAAACCAGGGACTTTGATGCAAGCGTCATTCCGCACTGGATTTCTCGGGATCCGGGCTGTTTGTGTGGAGGAAAGATACTTTGCTGTCAGCTTGTTCTGACGATGCATGCAGTGCGTGCTGTGAGCTCCTTAGCGAGGGGTAGCTGTCATGCAGGGTGCAGGGCGAGCTTATGCAAGGGGATGCCTTTGTCATTGTTTCGGCTCGGCCTATTCCGGAGGAACGAGTTTGGCGTCAAACTGTCCAGGCTGGCCGGCACTTGAATTAAGTTCCTGGCGAGAATGGAAACCTGCCGGTGCTGGTGCTGGTGTTCGGCAGTGAGGCTTGCGGGCTGACGAGTGTATGTTGGCTGGAAAATGACACCGAATATCCCATCCAAGAGAGGAGAAGAAAACCTCCTGGCCTGCGAATTATTAACTAGAAGACGACTCGTAATAGAAGATAAGCATCTAAATCGAAAGTTTAGTTAGACGTTGGCAACGTTTGTTGGTCGTGCGCTAGGAGAAGGATGAGCTTCTCGGCGATACATATGTACAGCAAATGCGGAGTTAAGCGACAGAGTCCGTGCATCACTCTATTCACCCAACGCGTCTACGCGTCACCCAACATCTCACGACGCGCCAACGAATACGCCATTATCAATTCACCCTTTCAGACCCAAGCAAAACCTTTATTCCATAATCCGGAACAGACACAGAGAAAAGCACAATGCTATCCATCCAACCCCCCACCTCCAAACCGCAGAAAAGCACCCCAAACCTCCTCCCCGCACGCATAAACCACAACGGCCCCATAAACTCCACAGAGCGCTTCTTCCGGCCCACGAAAGACGATAAGGGTAAGTTATACGCTATCTCTCCATACTAAATTGGAGAAATGCGCACGTCTAAAATATTTGTGTAGGAACATCGCACGTCTACCTCCGCGGCCGCCATCTCCACGGTACCACCGTCGCACTCCCCTCTACCCACACCGGTGCCGTAGTCCACATCACCGACAACCTGCTTCCTCAATCCCAGACCCAATCGCATATACATCCCCAAGACCAGGCAGACGGGGAAGAAAGAGAAGACGAGGACGAGGATCTGCGTGAAGAAGTCAAGGTAGTGGAGGTGCTGGGGGAGTTCGACGAGGTGGTCGTTTGGGGACATGCGGAGACGGTGGATGAAGAGAAGGATGCGTTTGTTAGGGGCATGAGGGAGTGGGTTGGGTTTGCGGAGGCGATGCATGGGCAGGAGGAGGAAGGAGAGAAAGGCGAAGGGGTGAAGGAGGGGTGAAGGAGTGCGGGGGAAGTCTTGATGATGAAATAGGCATTTCCAGCGAGGACTCTTCCGAGAGCGTAAACGTTCCGATAATCCCCCTCTGGGGTTGAGTTCAAGGGGAAGTGAGAAGAAGATAGGATACCACCCAACGCATTGCGCATGATATACCCTGAATCACAGAGTCGTAAAAAGACCGGATTGACTAGACATGAGGTATACCAATTACCCACACAACTTCAACTTCAACGTCTACGGCGTCTTGGATCCATGATCACCTCCGCGCCCCTCTCTAATATGCTGCCGTCCCTCCAGATACGCCTGTCCCGCACTCATCGTTGGCAGAAGCAACATAACCACACTCAACGTCTGTCCGAACCCCCAACCATTCTCCCCATCCCCCATCAATCCACACCATTTCTCCGGTTCCTCAGGAATCGAGAACTTCTGACTCAGAACCAGAATAACCGACAGGGTTGCGAGTATGATTTGGATGATGAACGAGATGAGTGGATTGAGGAAGATCAGCACAAGGAGCTTGAGGCTGCGTTTTGCGGGGATGGTGACGTGTTCAGTGGCGGATAGCCGACGTCGAGGATGAGACGGGAAGTGAAAATAATGCGAAGCCCCTGAGTCCGTCCGTCGAGGAGACACTGAAAGACTTGCATGGTGCGGTATGTATAAAGTCGTGACCAAAGCGGTGGAGAAGCCGATCAGCATGAAGATCATTGGGACTAGGAACGACAAGCGTTGGACACGCATCTGATGTTCAATAATTCCCTCGTCATTTGTGTAGCTGGTTTCCGGCATGCTGATGGCTGCCACCATGGAGGCGAAGAGGAAAAGCGCGAAGATGACGACGAAGGTGATGCGGATCTTTGCGATGAGTTTGTAGCGCCGGAAGTACTTGCGCAGGGTGATTAGGGCGGCGAGGTGTGAGGAAGAGGATAGGGCGCAGATATAGAGGATTAGGACGAAATGCGCGCCTTGAACTTCGAACGAGTTTTGCGCGACCTGTAACTCAGCACCACCGGTCAGCTTTCCGCTCAGTAATAGTGGTTGAGCAAACTATGAGGAAGCAGAGATGGAAATGCACCTTTATCCATCCACTCAACAACACAGCATATCCCGTGATCAATTGCTGGTCCCCCAACCCAATAATCAACGGATCCAAAAACGGCCTCCACGCATAATTCTTCTTCCACTCGGTATCCAGAAACCTCTCTCGTATATATCGAATAGGTGCATGGAACGTGAATTGGCCTTTGGTGTCGAAGGCTTGGTCGAGAAGCATAGCAAGTATCGAGGCTGTGGTCGTCATGACGCTGGCGGTGACGAACGATATGACTACCTATGCACAACAATACCCTGTCAGTATACCATAGGACCATTTGAAGAGAGTGAGAACGGGGGAGAGAAGAAAGGTGCAGGTACGCCAACGCCAGCAATATCCGGTTCTGCTCCTTTTGCACAGTCCCCATCGTAGATAGCCGTGCTATCGAACATGACCCATGGTGCAGGCATGGGCTATGACACGATACGGGAGTGTCGTGATCGAGAGGGACGCAAGAGGCAAAATATGAACATGCGGTTAGGAATGGCATTGCCAGGACTTGAGGCGAATGGTGAGGGGAGAACGGTAGGTGGGGAATGGCTGCGTGAGGTTCGGCCCAAAAATGCGCGAGAAAATGCAGCGTCTGGTGTTATCGAGACGCACCTGGGCAATGTGCTTAGCACGTGTTGAGGGTGTAAATAGAAGCAGAAGGAGCAACTTATCCCCCCAACTAACCAACCTCTCTCTTACCTTCCTACCTACCCCACATCTTCCACCAACCTCCTCATACTCTCATCCCCAGCATCCGCCCTCCTCTTAAAAGCCTCCATATTGTCCTCCAGCCACTTGCCATCCCCATCTGGTCCCGCAACCGGTAGAACAAATCCCTGCTCCACCCCAGCATCAATATCCCCCATAATAAAGACCTTATCAAGCGCTTTCGGATCGAACAGCCAACCTGGTTCCTCGGGCTTCACGATGTCGTTCCAGAGATTGGAGAGGGAATTGATGATGTCGAGGTATTTGGGTCGCGAGTTCTCGCGGGGCCGGAGGTGCGCGGATATGGAATTTGTGTGCTTGACCTTGGGGATGGTTAGGATGAGGCTGTTAATGAGGACGGAGACGTTGAGTTGATAGGGCGTGATGTTTGGATCATGTGATGTGACGTACTTCTTCCCCACCGACGAACGAAGTCTTTACATGTCCCTTTTCCTCCGCCTTCTCCGCGTCGTAGTAGTGGAATGTGATATTCACAAAGATTGAGGGGGCGGAGAATGTGGTGCAGTACAGATTTGTGATTGCAGAGGCGAGTTGAGTGCGTTGGGAGCGGGCGAGGGGCGTTGTGTGGAAGATTTCATAGTGTGGCATTTTGACGTCGTAATCGCAATGATTGTCAGGTCTTCGGATGATGAACAACTGGGTTTTTCTAAAGTTACTAGGCTTCGACGCGGGGAATTCGTGTAGTTTTAAGGTCGAAGTTGGAGCATCGGTAATCACAATCTGTCTGGCGAACCGCCAAACCTTCGACTTTATTTCCGGGGGGAAGGTCCACTTGGTACTACGATGAATAACGATGGCTCCTACAATATTAATTCAGTGCTCGCTTTTATGCAGTTCCTACGGAATTATGCTTGCATCTTGGATTTGTATTTATCGCTGAAAGCTTCGCAAATATTGCTGCTCTCGATGGTCTGCAACATTCATCTGGGGTGAGTGATCACTATGGAGGGCAATTATGCAGATTGTAATTCTAAGGAAGGAGAGCAGACAAAGGCGCAGCAAATCGACACCACATGATCTGAAGATGAGCACAGATTGACCTTGAATGAGAATGCATAATACTGAAAGTCTGTAGGGTGTCTGGTCTAGTTGATCGAAGAGATCTGTGTAGCCTTGTCAGACAGTGACGAATGGACTTGACTGATATAAGATGGAAATGGTGAAGTACCTGGGTACAAAATGATGAGGATCTCTTTCCTCGCTGGTCAAGTGCCTGCCGCACCTGAATTTACACGGAAAAGCCTCATAGCCTCCTATCTCTCATAACTTTGCCGACTCCTTATCATCAAGCTGGGCGTCGGGAAATGCAATAAAGCTCTCCTCGCCGTTGAACTTCCTATAGAGCAGGCACATTAGTCATATAGCTCTCGGTCAAGGAGAATGGAAGTCGATGAAGGTGTACAAGTCTTGTCGGTCTAAGAATTGATGAAAGACATGAAGGAAACCCCTTCGGGTAGCGACCATCCAGACTTCTCGAACTCTGCATCCAGCTCGTCGACCCTATGCTCCGCGAAGATCCTGGGAACCAAGTATAAGGGAAGGCACACCATAACGCGAGTAGTAAATATGGATAACTCACCATCCTCTTTCCGCACCTCCAGACAAATAATTCGTCTCGGAATTGAGCTCACACTCCCAATTCCCCACAACTCCCTTCTGAGCGTCGTCGCTCTTCCTCACAAACTTCGACAGTGAAGCGGTGTAGCACTGGAAGTCATCCTCATCGGGATCTTCGGGCATGTTTCCTGTGAGCACGCGGCCAAGCGCGATCATGGTCGCTGCATGCGTGCAAATGAGTACGGTCTTTGGCTGCTCGGGGTCGTTATCGAGGTCGTTAATGATGCGGGTGATTGCACGGTTGACACGCTCGTGTAGCTCGACGATTAGTTCGCCCTTTGGCGCGGGGATATGGAGAGATTGATAGTCTTGGTCTAGGTTGGTGAAGTGAGCGGCTAGGAGTGCGAGAGTTGGCGGTTCTGGATGGGTAAAAGAGGCACGGCCGAAGAATTCACTACAATCACAGCGTTAGCAAAGTTCCGTACATCTCCCCAAAACACTACCAGACTTCCACATCATCACCAAACCAACTCTTCCATACTCCGAGACTATCATTTTGGATAGAGTCATGAGCATACGTACCCAATTCCCCTATCGATCTTAATTTTCCCACCTGCCTTCCCCTCTCTAAACAAGCGCTCCGTAGTCGGCTTCAGCGTCTGCAAACATCGATAAAAAGGACTCGAATATACCCTCTCGATGGGGGGATCAAGTTGACACAGATGTGCGGCGAGCTCCTTGGATTGCTCGACACCTTTCGCCGCAAGTGGCGGGTCTGTCGGGATGCCCGTTGGTGTCCGTGTTGACGCTGTGTATTCGCCGGTTTGTGCATTGACTACCCAATTGGCGCGGAACTGCGCCGCACTGTTGTGTTAGTTTCAGATGGCTTCGAAGGAGGATTTGAAGGATGGAGAGGGAGTGGATGTAACAATGCATGTGCGTTGCAGGGTTGCAACGTTGACGGCGTATGGGGCTGGGTATTGGGTACTGGTGGGAGGCGGGGTTTTTGACGGGTAGTGAGACGTACGGCATGTCGTATTATGTAGATCACCTCTATCATACTGGCGTCGGAGAATCGTTTTGTGTAGTGAATTGTTGATGTATCGCTGAGCTTTGAAATGTGTGGATATTGGTGTACTAGTCGTTGCCTCGGCTACCGGTATATGTACTTTACTGAACTGTTATCGATAAGAAACCTGTGAATGAAATGTGCCAGAGCCGCCTTGTGGATCAATCCAAGAATAAAACTCATGGTGGTAGAACCAATCGTCATTGTTGGACAATACGTAAACAGCTTAAGGGCTGTGTAGACACGACAAAGTCCATTTAGGGCCCTTGTTGTTACCGTTTTCATCACACCGATCAAACACCACCCGCATACGTTTGACGACAAACCCCGTTGATTCGCATTTGATTCACTCCACGCTATGCAAGCCCGAATATAAACGACGTCATATCCACCCATTGGCCTCCATCTGTCGCCGGACCAACCAACCACCCCCATCATTGCATCCTGCAGCCAAACCCCACGTCCGCAACTTCAAACCGCGTTCGACACAGATCCGGTATCCCAGCCACCTTCATACCTCTACCCCTTTTCCGTAATTTTACTGCAGCTGCCTATAAATCGAAGTAAGAAATTCACGTGAACGACAATCCCGAGGTCTTCTATGCGCAGGACATTGAAAATCTCCGCTTGAAAGCCCTGCCATTGCCTACCTGCCGTATGGGGTGATATTTCGGGGATCCCGAGGACCCTACAGTTTTTTTTGAATTCAAGTGGCATAAGTAGATAGAAAGTATTCTGGATCCATGTAACCTAGTAATACCTCCGTATGATGCTTTAAAAATTCACCGGTTATTCTAGGGCGAAGAAGCATAGGTGGGGGCCGTCGAGGACTGTCCCTACGCTGTCCGAAGAATTCAGTGGTTTTAGTGTAGAAGAAGTCGGCGACGTTGTGATTCAGGCCACCAAACCCCGCGTATCCTGCGAGAAGACTACTGAAGCTGAAACCAGGGGAAGAGTTACTCACGGAACCTTGAAATAGAGAATGGAGCTAACCGGAAAAGGATGGATGGATATGAGAGTGCAAAGTGCGTATGATACTGACGTTAAGATCTTGAGAATGCTGCGTTAGATGGGAGTTCGTATGCTCTTCTCGTGGTGTATGCTACTATATACAAGTGCATGACAATGTATGTTTTATTTCCTTTTTCTTAACGTTGTGGATCCCCGCTTGCATACTATGGTACCTCTCGAAACGGTATTGGTGTTATTTTGGCAAAGTATACGTGGGCAGTACACATGAAACAGCCTAAGAAAGCGTTTCAAAGCCCTTTACCAACACACAGCCCACTGCGAGGGGTACATTGGCTTGCCCAATCTTCAAGCATCGCAAGGGTAGATGCCCGATGTCAAACTAGAGTGGTTTGTGGGGAGCTGTCGCCATCGGAGTGGGTATACCTTCGACGATCCGAACAGAAAGGCGGGAACACGCATGGACATTTACCTAGGTTGGTAAGCCAAGCCCGCAGGAGGGTGGTGGACCTAAAGACTAAGCTGTCAACTGGTAGCAAAGTTGATACTAATTTAAGTCATGTATTTGGGGGCTAGGAGTAAGGAATAGGTACAGAAATATTGTAATCGTCTATAGCGGATGCAGAAGACGTCCTTGGGATGGTAAGGTACGGCGTAATTGTGGGATAGGGACAGGGGATAACCAGCAGGCATGAGTACTTGGCTGCATTGAAGGCTTTCAATGCACTGCCATCAAGAGATACGATCGCGAAGATCGGAGCACAGCTCTCGAGGGGCAGTGCTCGGGCAGACTTCCTCACCATTGTCGCGTTTCAGTATCAAGAGGGTCGTCACTAAACAGAACCTTGTAACCAAAGGTTCTGGGCGTGAAAGAATTTCGGTGACAAGACAGCTCTGCGTTGACAATCGGAGAAAGGCTTTTGTTTAATATAGAAGCTCTGATTGTAAAAGTACGTATGCCTCGTGGGAATGGACAAAAATCGCGCAGTTGGTATTCAGCGTGGTGGGCGACGCATAAACTCTATCTCTGACTACATTCTGCAGTCCTGACACATGACTCTCAGCTCTCATTTCTTTCGAAGGGAGCTAGTGAAGTTTACGCATTCTAGACAGTGCAAGGAAACCCTGGGCTGCGACACTCGAACTGAGTCCCAAGGAAGCGATTACGGTGTGCGGCGTCTGTCTTGAGCCTGGAAAACCGTTATACGTAGACAAAGATAGAGTCAGTCGCTAAGCTTCTATACGCACCGTGCGCTTCTTGTACTGATTCGAATCTTCCTACCAAGAAGTAGGCTTGAACAGAGCGGATAATAGCCCAATGATCTGAGCCGTTACGACCATGCATCTGCCACCCACTTCATCAGCCGACAGCCACAATGTGGTAAATGATGTATCCGTAGGCGAAAGAGACGCGGAACTCACACCGCCGTGAGAATACGCCTCGTACCAATGGGGGCATAACGCTCGAGGGGGCTTTGCAACGATTCGTGGCGTTTCCTAGTACACCCCGAGTCTATTATGGAGGAAACCAGGGGCCTTTCGAGGTCGTCGATCATTGATGAGAAATGGTGGTTCCTGGTTGGTGTGCAGGACTGCAGCTGCAGCAGCAAGAAAGGAAAAGCAAGCAATCATAAGATGTTGCAAAAGGCGTGGCCATTTTCACAAGGATCAAACAGTAGCCTGGCGCACACACGCATCTCCCGTGTGGGTGGCTGGTTACCTAGGGGCCAATGGCCATTGCGTCCTTCACGCTCAAACGTCGGAGGTTTGCTCGCAGACACGCAGAAAAAGGGACGGGCAGTGACGGGATAGTGGCAAAGGATCGGAATGTAGTATCCAAGAAAAACGTGAGGGAGCAAGTAGAGAACACGGGAAATTTAGCGCATTGTTATTAACGTGGGGGTGGGTATCCAAAGCACATGAGTAACAGTAAAAAAACAAGGGTGATCAATGTAGAATAAGATGACACAAGACGCACTACCTTGCTGTCACAGTGTACATTGGGTACTTTCCTTCTTCTTCATCCATCCTTACTCGTCCTGGACGCCGAGCTGAGAATTTACCCATCTTGCCCATCTTCTTTTCCGTCACCCACACGCGGAGCATTATCAGGTACCTCACGATGAGGAAGATGATGACCGCCGCTGCCAAAATCCCAACAATGTATGCCGCAACTTTCCCTGAGGAGTTTGTCTGCAGGTTGAGGAAGTCGTATGTATAGAAGCCTTGGGTAATATGTGTGACATACGCCAGACCTAGGTACATTGCTAGGATGATGATGACGGCTATGAGGTGGAGGAATGGCAGCGGTTCGGTTCGAGGGATTATGATTTCGAAGAGCGCGTACGCCGAATTCATGGCGTGTTGCGAGGTGTTGGACCACGTTGCGAAAATGGAGGGGAAGCCATTTTCAGGCGCGAGGAGAGCCCAGAAGACGACTAACATGGTCAAGTCAGCACGGTCTTGCGACAGCGATTCAAAGGTACCTACCGGTTACAATGAAGGGATATATGACAATGGTGGAGTAGAACAAGCTATGTGACACCTGGAGAAACTTTGGCCATCGGGCGAGCAGAGGTGTGCCAGTCCGCCAGTAGCTACCGGTGTGAAGTGCGGCGAAACCATAGTAGAATGCAAGCCCCCAATACGTCAATACCGTGAAGTAGGAGAACGACTGTCTCGCTTCGAGAAGGTTGTTGTGAGTGCCATGCCAGGCCAGAATAAAGAAAAGTGTTGTGAAAGCGTATATCGACAGCGCTGCCCGAATGAAAAAGAGCACAGATGTAGGGAGAATCCACGAAGTCGTAAATCGGTATGTCGGGTCGAATTCAGCTCGCGGAGCTGAGCGGTTGAAGATAACCATGGTTTTGGTATTGGTTATCGATGGAGGTGCGATCGTGTGGGTACAGACGGCATTTGCGAGCTCTTGTAGACAGGTGTTTCGTTTCCAAGGGCGAGAGGCTTAGCGTAAGGCGGCGTTTGTCTCACGGCGCAGCAACGCCAACGCATTGCTTGCCTTGGTGTTGAGTCTGGCAGCAAATCTCCGAGCTGAAACGCCGTCGGCATGTGCACGTCCGATTTGGGGCGACACATGACCGCGCTTAACTCTCACGCTAACTTTTCAAAACGTTTCAAAACATCATAAAAACAGGATTTGTCAGAGTCGTAGCGCCGGCACTAGAAGAAACTGTCTACGCTCCCATGCACGAACCCCCCGTTCTGCTCCCGCGTCTACTCGGACGGGGGACAAGGACGGGGTCGGGGTTGCTCAGACAAAGGAGGGAGCGAGTAAGGCTCACTGACGCCTTCAGAGCCCCTGCAAGTTGCAAATGTCTGAGGCGTCCATTTCCCTAACTGACCTGGTCGCTACATCCTTCGAGATCGCCCGGAGCAAATATGTAGCCACTATGACCGCACCGCTGGCATGATAGCAACGAGCTCCAACGTCTTGTACTTTGACAACTACCATCTTCTAGTACTCAAGGTTCCGCAGTTGGTTTCTTAGTCTTCGCGACCTCCTACTAATCAACTCACTCCCCACTTTTCACTTTCGTCCACTGGACCGGGACCCTTCGGTATGAGTGATTCCAAGGCAAGCGCACAATCTCTCGTATTATCGGAGACAAGCGTCTGACTGGTGGTTCAGAAAACACAGAACTTAGCTCGGATTCGAGACAACCAGCGTGAGTCATGCTCAGAAACCTTTGCCATTTCTTCAGGCTGAGTTAGGCTAACGTCTACCTAGGAAGATCGCGAGCACGAAGGAAAGAGTATCTCAACGAGTTGGAAACAAAGCTACGCAACTGCGAACAAATGGGCATCGAAGCCTCCGCCGAGATCCAAAATGCCGCTCGCAGAGTCCTCGACGAGAACAGAAAGCTACGGTCCATCTTACACGAACGAGGAGTGTCCGATAACGAAATCGTTGCTGCCATGGGCGGTGCGAGTGACCGTTCATACGATCACATATCTGCAGCACCATCACTCAGTGCGATGCTCGATCGTAGAATCGCGTGCGATGGGCTATTGTGTACTAACTCACCATCTAGTCGACACTCGTCGCTCGCTGGGCTGAATGCTTCGCACTTGCCGTCAGTGCCCCCACTCGTTATCCCAGCGCCACGCTCGAATGCTCCGCTCGCAACTAACGACCCTCCGAGCCCTCACTCGATTGTGTCAAGCATGGACACACCGCCTGGGTGTCAAGGCTCGCCATATTACAACTCGCCGATGCCACCCACACCTGAGATCAAGAGCGAAGAGTACCAACAATACACGATGTACGATCAATCATCATTCAATAACAGAGCTTGGTCATACTCCACCGAAGCGCAATACGTGACCGAGCCTGCAAGTCAATACATCGCGACCACATCATCGTGTGAGGACGCTGCGACTATTATACGAACAATGAGGTCAGACTTCGGTTCTGGATTCATTAATCCAATGTGTTATCGTGTGCCAGGTCAGAGCTACGAGATGAACCGTCACTCAGGAGTGTTCAATGCGATGGATAGATACACAAGCTCGCAAAGGGGATGAAGATGTGCGCGACGCCGAGAGAACCTACAACCATTAACGATCCGGACGTAATCGAGAGCCTCTGAATACACTGAACTGCCAATGCGGGGAGAAACGTCGCGGACTTGCTGCGCCTCTGTCCCAGAACACGATGTTACTATCAAATACGACACAGAGGGAACATGCCCCAAACTTCGGTTTCTCTGCAAGGCCCCGACAGGACGGATAAGAGCGGATGGATTGCCGTCATAGGAATGTCCCGTTTGGTGACATTCCAGCGTGTCTGCCAAGACACTCGGAGCTTCCGAACCGGAATGAGATTGGACGATGCAGCCTTTCTATAAGGCATCGAACAATTACACCCGAGGGAAGCGCCAGCCCTAAAAGTTGGTAGGACTGAAGCTGTCAGTAATAGAAGTCTTGGAAGAGGATGAAGGGAGCACTACACCATGTGGCCATCGTGGTAGAGCCAAGCCTATACAAGCCTCACCGGACGCCATCGACGTTTGCGGATTATTATACATTTTCTTTCTTTAGCACGAGATGTTGTTTTGTACTTTTGCCCTTTGGAAATATGATGTTGACGTTCGCTTTTCACGCTTGCTTCCCAGGTTCCGTTTCCGGCACGCTTCGTTGTCCATGCATCGCAACAAAGCGAATTACTCCAGCCGAAGATACTGCCCTGCGTATTCACGGTCAACACTCATGCCCTTTCACCAATTACAATTTTTTTTTGAATTTCGTGTGCTGTTCTATGCTTCTCGATTGAAACGGTAAGAATTCGTCCCTGAACTTGCTTATATCTTAGTAGGTGCGACGATGCCGCCAAAGAAGGCTGGAACCAAACGCAAAGCGACGAAACAAGGAGGAGGCAAGGACCCGAAGAAGCCAAAGACAAAAAGCACAGTTTCCGAATCCCCAAGTGACGGCGGAATCCCAGTTGAAGATAGACTGGATATCCAATGGGTCTTTCCCGCCCAACCCTCTCGTGGCAGTGCTGGAGTACCCTCCACAGTCGATAGCTTCACTCAAGCCCTCTTTAACCGTCCATGGGGAGAGCTTCACAATTTGCAGACTGCATCCCTCGAAACAGCAATTATTCGGTCGCCAGTGGTTCCACCTGGGCGGCCTAAAGTACTCAATACGGGTGCGCGAGTAACGCGAAAGAATCCAAAGCCTTCCAATGATTTAGATAGCATCGGCGCCTCAGATGCTTTTCGAGAATTATTTGGACGCATTGAGAGAGAGTCAAACAGAGACTTGGGGGACTTTGCGTATCATCATTTTGTAAGAGCATTTGCGCAAGATGGGGATGAGTTCGTGGAGGGAGTGGCTGAAGTGGAGTGTGCTGTCGTGGCATCTAATGGTGTCCCTCGCCCTTTCTCCGTGATGGGCAATCATACGTTTAAAGTGTAAGTATTTAGTCACTCTGGTAGATCAAGGCAAGTCGCCAAAGCTAA
The DNA here is from genome assembly GCA_010015675.1 of Byssothecium circinans. Classification (NCBI taxonomy): domain Eukaryota; kingdom Fungi; phylum Ascomycota; class Dothideomycetes; order Pleosporales; family Massarinaceae; genus Byssothecium; species Byssothecium circinans. Next base: position 59,401 of record ML977046.1, on the reverse strand, counting down.
CAGTTGCGATTTAGCACCAACGCGCGGAATCGTGGCAAATCCAATGAAGAATCTGAAGCTGCCAGTATAGACCTTCGTCCTATCCAAGGAGCCGACGACGCAGGCTTACGCTATTTCGTCGTCGTTCCAGTTCATACATCTGTCACTGTCAACGCCTCTACGTTCCGCAATGTTGGTGATACGGACGAGCTGTTCATCGGCCCCTTGCCCTCCTTCGCCACGATCGAGCTCCTCTCACAGCCTATTTTCTTTTGGCAAGGTGGCACTACTGAGCTCACAAGGAGCTTGGACGAGCGCACCTTTGTTCTTGACGATGTTGAGAGAAAAGCACGGCATAATTCTCAGAACACGGAAAACATTTCAACTATATGGTCGACGGATAGGGGACCCGTTGGTACTGAGCAGCAGCAGCCAATTGAAGCCTTCGACCCAGAGACCGTGAAGAAAGTCTTTGCAGGAAAGTCTGAGGCAGAAATTAGGGGACAGTTGCAAAAGAAATTTGAAAGAGACGCTCAAACAAGGATAAAGGAGTATGAAGTGGGGAGGAAAGAGGCCATTGATAAGAGACTTACAGAGTATGAAGCAGGCCAAAAAGAAAAGATTGATCAGAAACTTGCAAAAGAAGAGAGAGAGAGGAGGAAGAAAGCAGAAGAGGCGGCTGAGAAGAATACGGTAGATGAAGCAAGAAAGAAGGAGATACAGGCAGCTAATCAGAAGAAGGAGAAGAAAGAGGAGGCTGTGAGGGCGAAAGCTGAAGCAGATAAGAAGAAGAAAGAGAAGCAGGAAGCAGCACGGCAACAGTTAGAACAGCTGGCACAGGGTGACGGGTTTATTGACCGTACTACTGTATTGGAAAAGACTTCCGACTTTTGCCTGTAAGTTTTGACACTATCAACTTCTACGATTTCTTTTGCTGATATATTTTCTAGATACTTGCGCCTACGTCTTGCAAAGCTCAGGCCAATAGTCATGTCAAATAAGGAAGCTTATGAGGACCGCATCCAAGCTTCAGGCTTTATAACATTCCTCGTCCAACTCGTCCCAAGAGCTATCAACAATCACAATCTGAACAAAGAAAATAACCCCAACATGGCTGGCTTTGCTACGCCATTGGGTGATAGATTGTTCCTACCCGGCCGTCCAGTTTTGCTCCCTGCTGAGGACACACACCTTGCCATCATACAGCTATCAAAGAAAAGGGAGATTAGCCTGCACATCATACACCCCACAGCCGACTCCAAGAAAAGACAACGACGCTCGGTGCGCAAGAAAGCAAAGAACTTCGTGGAAGCTCACGACTGGCTAAACAAGATCGATGCAGATTTCGGAAAATTCCCGGACGGGGACCACTCCCTCTGGGTCGCCGGAGTGCCTCGCCACGACGATATCGAGATTAGCTTCCGGCTTATGGTTCTTTCCGCTTGGGCATTGGCATTGGGTCTAGCGCTGAACCCTGGGTTCAAGTTGGCCACCGAGAATGAGGAGTATTTTAGGGAACAATTTGATGTAATCGCCAATCTCTTCGCCATCAACCTCGCTTTAGACTGGAAACTGATATTCGCTTTCTTGAAGTGCTGGAACATCGTGGCGATCGGCGTGGATGTACCTGAAGATGACAGAAGGTTCCAAGCTACCGCTGCGGAAGCGAGAAAGTTTGAAGAAAGAGAAAACATATTAATGCAGGCTTGGAAGGGGAGAAGGGGCAATGCCTTAGCGCCGGAGAAGCTTGATAACGGGACAATGGTACTGTTTACTGGAGAGCTGAGGCGAGAAAATGATAGATGGTCGAACGAAGGAGAGCCGAGTGGGGAAGAGTCGGATAGTTCATCCGTGATACGAGTCTCGGATACTAGTGACTCGGAAAATGAAGATGGGAGTCAAAAGACGAAATCTCAGGTTATCAACCCGGCCTGCGCCTACCTCCGAGACACGCTTGAACAACCAAAAATGAAAAAGCTAATGGGGAAAGACACATCTGCAAGTCAGGAACTCGATGAGAAAACCATTTTCAGGAGCGTCGCCGCCGTCATCCAAGCTGTCGACCACAAACAAGAACCGCAAGAATGCTTCGGAGTTATGACATTCGACACCCTAAAATCTCTGGCCGCCAGCAAGAGAGATGTTGCATTGTTTGGTGCTCAACCAATGCTGCTGCCTTATACGGTTAATGGCCACAGTTTTCTTGTCGTCGTTCAGTCACCAGACACCAGCCGTGTTTCAATAGCTGTCTTTGATTCAGCGCCCTGGCTCTCGAGACCCAAACTACGCTGCGAAGTATACAACGATGTAAAGGGCATGCTGTGCAATAAGGGCCAACTTGATTACTTAGATGGCAATTTCAAACCCGACCTGCAAGCAAATTGGATCACAAAAGTGGAAGCCGCAATGCCATGGCAGACAGGATACTACACTATTATGACTGCATGGGCGATTGCACTAGGGCTACCAGTCAATCCTTTCTTCAAGTCAAAACACAAGACCTTCAGGTCATGCCGGAAAGTAATTCGCGCAGTCAGTAAGGGCTATGCTGACTGGAGATTAATATGGTCTTTTCTAGCCTGCATGGGGTTTGTTGACAATCGTAACCCCGATGATAGTCAAGCATTTATAAGCGATGAGATCCAAGTCCGGCGTGGTAATCGCTTTGACTTGGTCTTAAGTGAGAGTCAGCTGGACAGAGATATCGAGAAACTTGCCCGGTTGCCTGGGAATAATACCCCACGGACAAACGAAATCATTCGGTCAATTCCTGTTGAGGGAGGCATGAAGCACAGAACGCTTTTTCCAACCGACACTTGGTCTGACGAACAGATTGACTCAGAGTCACTACCCAGATTGGTACAGCATTATGCGGGGACGGGAACTCGTATCTCGAAGCTGCATGTTGACGAACTCGCTGTGCTCATGAATGAAAGAGCTAAGGCAACGACTGAAGAGGAAAAGCCCAGAAAAGCAAGAGAGGCCAAAGAGAGAGAGGCAAAAATGGGAGCGGTAAAGGCAGAAGAACTGCGAAAAGAGGCCTGCAAATACGTTCACGATCGCATAAGGAAGTTTAGGAAAAACCAGACGGAGGACCAACGAGCACAAATCAACCAAAAAGCCAAGCACGGTTCAGGCCTGCCAGCAGCGGATCTCTTGAGGATCATTACAACGGTGACTCTGTCTATCTCTGAAAATGAGGAGAAACCCAGAGGATATGGTGTGCTCCTACCGGAAGCCTTCAGACGCTGGATAGCAAAAAGGGAGACATTTGCGTCTGTTCTCCGCCCCGGAAGGCCTTTGATTGTACCGTACGAGATCAAGAATGATAGCAAGAATCATATGGTGCTCATTGTAATCCAGTACAACGAGAGCAACGATCCGACAATCTCCGTCATGGACTCAAGGCCGTACAGCCAGACTCCAGCAGAGCGTCAAAAAGTCTACCAAGCAGCAGTCAGTCTATATAAGAAGGCTAAGTGGTGGCAACACGTACATTCCTCCTCAACAGACGATGCGGTACCGCCTTACGCTACGTGGTATCCATGTGCGATACAAAGCGAGGGTTGGACAAGCGGATACCATGTCATAATGAATGCCTGGGCAAAAGCATTTGGTCTCACAGTCAACACTAAGTTTTTCCAAAGCTGGGATTTAGAAGGTCAATTCTTCCAGGACCTCGTACAAGCAATATACATCACTCAACAAGGTGAAGCGAACAGCAAATTTCTCGCCAAATTCCTCGAGTGTTACCGCTTTGTTCTATCACCCGCAGACCCCAAGAGAAAGCTCGACAAAACTCAGAAGTTTTCCACAGACAGAGACCGAGGGCACGTACTCCAGAGAAGCTTCAGCGACGAGAACGAATTTTGGCGCCAAAACCCACAGACCACCATCGATTTGGAAGCTACGAGAATTCGATTCGAGGGTCAAGGCCAGCGACACAATTCCGCGTTCAAAAGTGATGATTGGGAAGAGCAAGCCGTCAAAGATCAGGCTTTAGAGCTTGCTCGCTTAGGACGACTCGATCCAGATTCCACTGTAGAGGAAATTGAAGCCGCATGGAAAGCTCGGGATCAACCTCTCGACGAGGTGGAAGGCAATGAAGGGGCCAATGGCAATCCTATAAATCCTGACTTACTAGAGGTGACAAAGGGCGTTCATGAAGTTCTAGGTGTAAAAGACGCTGCGAAGAAAGAGTCTGACCAGATGTACATTGACAACAGGCCTTGTGACTTCTTGGCACAAAGGATGAAGGTTTACGACGATTTAGCGAAGAAGACAACATTTTCTCCACCTTTCCAATTTCCACCAGAAGAGGAATACGTTGATGATTGGAATGTAACACTTGGAATAGCATCAGTCATTGAAGCAATTGACACACATCAAGCGAATTCCCACCTGGATTCGGAAGTTTTCGCCGGTGGTTTTGCACTCGCATCATCTTATAACATTGCGATGGGTATAAGCAGGAGTACGTCACTTCCAGAAAACGCGGTTGTATCAAGACCACGGCGATGCTGGCTTATGCCTATAACGGTCGGGCGAGGTGTGTTGCGAGGACTGCGAGGAGGGGACGAGACGGAGGATGATATTGCTGGGCAGAAAACCAAAGGTGACGGAAGAACCCACATCTTCCTAGCAGTGGTACAGGAAGAGGTTACCGAGGACGAACAAACAGTGTTTACCGCCTCTATCCTCGATAGCTTGGAGACTTATTTACAAGACGTCCCGTCCGCTCTTTTCCAGCGAATACGAAAGGCAGCTGCCGATCTTGGATGGTCAACCCATCGTAACGGAGGTATTGATGGAGATGTAACTTTCACCGAAGATCTACGTATAGTAAGTGTGGCGCAACAAGACAATGGATGGAGGTGCGGCTACCATACCATCTTGAACGCCTGGATCCTTGCAATGGGCTTGACTCCTAACCGAAACTTCGATTTATCTAGCCGCTTTGGCTCGTTCATGTCCATCTTGCAGCTAGCAATAGCTGGTGCCTTGGACTGGAAGACCCTGGTCGCATGGTTCTTCTGCAATCAGGTCACTGCAGAAAGAACTATGGATAATGTGCCAGAAAATCGCCGGTTCGAATCGTCACTAAGACAAAAAGGGTCTCAGGACGCTGGGGATATTGCAATGGCGACTAGGTTGGAGAACATTTACGATCAGTTTGAGATCCCTCTGGGTACATTACCCAGATCTGAACGACCGTATGATCACACCAACAACGTCAATTTCGGCAACACACGCTTTGTTACCAGCATAAGAAAATGTAACATCCCTGATGAGACTGGAGCCCACAAATTCTATAAGGGATTTTTGGCGACAATCGGGGAATCCTGGGAGAGCGACCCGGAAGCGATGATACAAAAGTATCAAGGTTATATGCAATTGCATGACAAATCTCAGGACAAGCGGCTCGAGAATGAAATCAACCAATCCTCCTGCAATTTCTGGAACCGCTCCTACGAAAAGTACAAAGCCCTCCTGATGCAAAAACATGTCGAGCCTTACGTAAAAGTTCATGCGGGCACTGACTTGTCTATGGAAAGGTTGATGGCTGGCGTTGCATCAGTTCTCGAGGCCATTGATCAGCTCCAAGTAGCTGATAACGGAGACCCAGACCGTCTTTTTGCTCGAGGCTTTACGCTTGCAACAGCTCGCGCTGTTGAAAATGGTAAAGTGGAGACACGCGGTATTTCCTCGAGACCTGGGAGGTGCTGGCTCATGCCTAGAGCCTTCGGTGGCAATGAACACCCACATATCTTTCTCGTAGTTGTGCAAGAGGAGTTGAAAGATGGTAAGGCAGAATTTTCTGTCTATTTCCTCGATAGCAGGCCAAAGCATCTCAAGAAACACCGCAATGTTCTCTTTGAACAGACCAAGAAGATTGTTTCGTCATTGGGATGGTCCCAGCATCGCCTCCGAGGTTCGAGCAACACAGCTCCCGACTACTGTATGGAACCGTACATAGTACAAGTGCCGAAGGAAGCAAAAGGAGTTTGGCAGTCCGGTTGGAATGCTCTTATGAACGCTTGGATCCTCGCGTTAGGTCTCACACCTTCAAAAACCCCGATGAGTGCTCAGGCCTACCTAGAATTGGCAGAAGTTCTCAGACTAGCCATCGCGGGAGTGTTGGATTGGAGGTCACTGTTCGCGTGGTTGAATTGTCATGACCTCGTTCAAGAAAAGATGGTGGGGGAAGTGCCGGCCGACCGACGATTCTCAACCACGTTCAGGCAATCAGGCAGTGCAACGCTAGAGGACAGACTCACGATAATACGCGAACGAGAATCGGAGCTGCTTGAAAACGTGTCTACCAAGGTATTTCCCTATTTTCGATCGAACAATGTGCATTTCAACAACGGGAAATGGACGTTCGAGGGCAAGGGACCCTCAGGCAGTGGCGACAAAGGCGACGACAATGACTCCGCAAAAAGCTCCAAAGTTGACCTTTCACACTCTTTAAGAAATGAGCCATGCCAAAAGCTCAGACAGGCAATCGACTCTAAATTGCAAGATCAGAAAGTGGCGAAGGACTTAAAGACGATCAGGGCACCACCACTCGAAGTCTCTATGGAGCAAACGCTGTACCTCCGACTCGATGAAATCGTGCTAGCCATTGCATCACTAACACTAGCCATCACCAAAAATGGAAATGGACGTGAGGGCTTCAGTCACGTTACGATGACTGCAGTCCAGGCTTGTGCTGATTGGACAGACGAGTCGTCTCATCTTCTTAACGGCGTCTCCGGCAACGGCCGTCCTCTTCTCGTGCCAATCGTTTATTTCAATCACGCTGTACTTATAGTCATCCAATATGATGACCAAAAAGTACCAACCATCTCCATCGTGGATTCGCGATCATACCATTACACACGAGAACACCGTCAGACGCTGTACCAGATAGCCATTCGATTGATCACGAAATTGAATAATCCTGACTCGACAAACCCGCCGATACCATCTGCTGCTAAGTGGATCCCATGTGCCATGCAAAGTACAAACTGGACTTGCGGATATCATGTTATCTTCAACGGCTGGGCTCTTGCTCTTGGCCTAGAACCGAATATGGACTTTCGAGAAAATTGGACCGTTCGATCAAGCCAACTTTTCCGGGACGCCTTGGATGTCATTCACCTGGCTCGTGTCGGTGCTGCGGATCTCGATATGATAACTGCTTTCCTGCGATGTTACGGATTTGTTGGACGCGGACAGGATGTTGATATGTCAAGGAGGTTTACATCCACCCAAAGACTCATGAATGAAGTCGACTTGGAAGACGAAATCGCCGTATTGAAGGATATGGAGCAGTTCACCCCGCCCACTGGTTTGACGCCATTCGCCTCAGACCAAAACAGACTTACCCTCAGAGAAAGCGGTTTCTTTCATAACGAGAAGCGTGCGAGTGATGACTGGGATTTCAATACGAGGACTAAAGATGCTCCTTTACTCGCCAGTTTGGGGAGACTCGACTTGAATGCTGACAGGGGCGAAATCAAATCACAGATTGATTCTACTTTACACGACTTCGACGACAGTAGCAATACTGTCAAGGCCGAATACGATGATTTCATCTCAAAGATCGACGAGACTATGGAAAAACAGTCAGAGGACTCGCGGCGGGCATTATTGAGAAGCTTTCAACAACACATTCAGTGGGAACGGCCGGAGAATGACGCAAGAAGCAACGAACATCCGTGTATATTCGCCTCCGGGATGGTGAAAAGGTTGAATCATCTCTTCAATAATCAAAAGCAACTACAGTTGAGTAAGGGAGACCAATGGGTAAAGAGTGGAGAACATTGGGATCAGGACCGTGTGGTGGAGGGCATAGCCTCGGTGGTACAGGCCATCGATCAGCTCCAGCACGAAACCTACAAGAAGGCTCGAAGTGACTCACCATTTGCGGGCGGGTTTACGCTCGCAAAGGACATCGCCCTCCAAATGGCACTTGCATCCCGTAATTCCTCGGATTCGGGTATGGACATCATCGCCTCGAGGCCCAGAAGATGCTGGCTTTTGCCCCGGGTTTTTGACAACAAAGGTCGTATACACACCTTCCTCACGGTACTACAAGAGGAAAAGTGTGAAGAAGGTACAGAGTTCCGTGTTTACTTCCTTGACAGTGCTCCGCACCATCTCAGGCATCTGCATAGGACGACTTTATTGAACCAAACCCAACAACTCGCACGCAACACGAGCTGGGCCAAGCACAGAAACGACGAGGGCGATACACAAGTAAAATTTTCGAAAGACCCACGTGAAGTCACGGTTCTCGCGCAAGCTGGAGATTGGACCTGTGGACTTCATACCATCATGAATGCCTGGATCCTTGCACTAGGCTTAACACCTCAACCCAACGTCGGCAGACTGGCAGAAGATACAGGTCACTCTCTAAAGAAAAAGATGTACAGTGAATTCCTTGGCTTAATTCAGCTTGCAGTAGGTGGTGTTCTGGACTGGAGGACACTTGTAGCTTGGCTCTTCTGTTGGGAGCTTACCGTCGAGACGAAAGTCGATGGCGTGCCATTGGACAGACGATTCATAGCAACAGTAAGGCAGGAGGGACAAAGTACTCTAGCTCAATGGGTACACGATATCTTTCATGGGGAAGATGATGCGAGACTGGCATCACTTTCACCAACAGAGGTCCCCTACGATCATGGGAATAATGTTGATTTTACTATTAGCAAGGAGCGTCCATGGCAATTCAAAGACGATGACAGGGGTCCTGGCAGCCAGGAGCAACACAGAGCATTCGAAGATGCTAATGAATGGGATTATGAGAGCGAGGATGTTGAGATGGTTGATTGGTGTGATGACGGCGATGGAGGACTCGACTTTTTGAACGATGTACCGGATCTTGGTGCGAAGGTGGCTTTCTTGTTATAACATGTACATCTCCTTATGTAATTCTCTTACGGTTGAGGTTACGGGTTTCTTGAATTGTATAATGTTATTTCTGTATTGGACTCACTCAACGTATTCTGCCTAACGCTTCTCAACGACCAAACAAACCTCCCAGAAGACTTCCACCGCCACCACCAACTCGACCTCCTCTTCTCGCCTCGTTCAACAGCCACTCTCTCAGATAATCCTTATTCTTCATGAGATCAGGCTTGACAAGTTTGGTATCAAACTGCGCTTCCTGTCTGCTGAAGGCGAGCAATGTTGGCATTGATGTGATCTAAATAAGCCCTGTTAGTATCTTTTCTTTGACTACCAACCAAGTGAAAGAGTAAACAAGCGCGCACCATGTACTGCACCCCCAGGTCGCCGATGAGAGTACTGTCTAGTTCAACTTCCGCGAATGCCAACCCCCCCTCTGCCTCCCCAACGCGTTCATCCTCGATCAATCCCTTCACTAACGGCTTCACCGCTTGACAGGTCGAGCACCAACTAGTGCTCCATAAGGTGACCAAGGGTCGGTTGTTTGTTGCAGAGAGAAGCGTGAGTGTATGCAGATCACTGGGCTGGCGAATATTATCGAAGACGCGGGTCTCATTTAGGCGCGTAGAGGAGCCGGTGAAAAGGGTTCGTCGAGCTGCAGCATGTGGTACCTGCAATTTAAAAGTGCGTGGGAATACTGGCCGAGTGATCATGTCGATGGAGGTTGTAGTATCGCGCTCTTGATCGATGATTGAACGGATGATGCAGAGAAACGCGAGATGTCATCACGCCAAGGCGCTAAAATTAAGCTTCGAAAGGCCTTTCATCCGAAGTGCTTCCATTACATCAAGCTTTCGTGGGGAATTCAAGCACCCCATCGCGCACGTCTAAATGAACTGCTTGAGAAGTAGTGAGAAGCAATAATAGATGAATGGCTGGATGAATGGCTGCCCCACAAAGACGGTTGTCGATCACTCAGTTATCACGGCGGAGCGAATGAATCCAGCAATCGGAACGAATGATTGAGATACTGACGCAGAGATGTGCTGGGTAGGCCCTGCAGGTCGATGAATTCGCTCATAGTATCCGAATATATCTTGTCGACTTTTCTACTATTTTGTTGAAGTTTGTTCAATACGTACCAGCTTCACCGTCTTTTCTCTACATTCAGTATGCTTCGCATACTGCGGCTATCGTTGATACTGCCTTTTGTCCTCGCCAGTCCGCTGGTACGCAAAGGCTTTGATCGTGGAAGAACTACATGCACCGTTTATGCGCAAGGAGACCAAAAAGATGATGTTCCAAACATCCTTCATGCATTTTCAGAATGCGGGAATGGCGGCCGCGTTATCTTCCCTGAGAACCAAGAGTACTGGCTTGCCCAACGCTTCAACCCAGTAGTCAACGATGTTGAAATTGACTGGCAGGGCCAGTGGACGGTATGATTATCGCAAGATGATAGCGTTAACCCCAGCTGACTTCAGATCAGTTTTCTGACGACCTTGCCTACTGGAGAAATAACTCCTACTTAATCCCCTTTCAAAATCATCGCGCAGGCTTCATTTTCAGCGGTACAGGAATCCATATTGAAGGTCACAGCACCTCGAAAATCCACATCCAAGGCAACGGCGATGTATGGTACAACACCGAAGCCGGTGACACACAAGTAGGTCGCCCAATGCCATTCGTCTTCTGGAACGTATCCGACGTCAGCGTCTCCAATTTCCACATCAAAGACCCCCAACTCTGGGCCTTGAATATCATGAACGGGACGAACATGGCATTCAACAATATCAAAGTCAATGCGACTGCAACGCAGGCGCCGTACGGAGAGAACTGGGTGCAGAACACTGATGGGTTCGATACCATGGATGCAAAAAATATTTCCTTGGATGGGCTATGGTATCAGGGGGGCGATGATTGTATTGCGATCAAACCGAGGTCATGCGATATTACGGTGAAGAATGTGTACTGTCATGGTGGCAATGGCATTGCTATCGGGTCGCTTGGACAGTACCTTGAGGATTCATCAGTTGAGAACGTTGTGGTCGACAATGTTGACGTAGTTCGGTATAACGAGGATATGCGCAACTGCGCATACATCAAGACGTGGATCGGCGTTCCAGTGCCACAATCTAATTACGAAAGCGCAGGACAACCACGCGGTGGCGGCTGGGGTAACGTCACGAATATCACGCTCAGCAACTTCAGAGTCCAGGGCGCCGACGCACCGCCCACCATCACGCAGGACAACGGGAATAACGGGAGCTTCTCTGGGACGAGCAAAATGCTCGTTAGTGGCATCTCTTTCGTCAACTTCACCGGCTATCTGAATAAGAAGAGTACAAAGGGAAGTGTCAGTTGCAGCAACGCCAATCCTTGTTTCGACATCGAGTTTGAGAACATACATCTCACAAACGGCGTGAATGGGACGGAAAATGTAAACGGAACTTGCAGGTACATTGCACCTGGAGGTGTAGAGGGCCTTGTTGGCTCTGGATGTTAAGTCAATTGATACTGGTAGTTTCCCATTCACTAGCTGCGCCACTTCTAGTCCCAGATTCGTTTCAAACACCAGAGACTAACATGTTCTCAATGGGTCTGCTCCCAGAGCTGGACAGATATCTCCGAGTCGTAAAATTCGTCCTTGCAGGCCGACGGAACTAATGTGGGGATCAATTGTGGTTCCTGAACGAGCAAGCAGATCATCGTGATTCAGCCTCCAAGTTCTCCTATTTCTGTTGTCCGGATCCTCGGAGTTCTCTCTCTGCCGTACCACCCTGCGAATCGGTTTGGATAGTGGCCCCCACCGCCATAACAGCCCGCCGTCTGTGCTCCAACTAGGTCGTCACAGTTAAATGCACGCCGGGGAAGCTTGCTATCCTAAACACCGACGTGTGTTGTTGCATAGTAAATATAATACAATGTACCGCCCCTTCTTTTTTAGAGTCTTGAGATGCTTGTCGCTATTCTAAAACACCAACTTTAGAGGGAATGCTATCCCTGCCATTCGTCCCTCCAAGTTCTTCCAACCCCCAAAGAAGGTCACCCAATCGTACTTATTTCCTTCCCGCAGTCTAAATCCGATCCCCACCTTTTCTTTGTCCATTCTCGGAAATTCTCGGTGCGCATCATGGCCTCTTTCGTATAACATACGCTAGCGTATTTAACAAAAACCCGGTGTGGTGTGTATCACTGAATTATCGGGGTTCTTTCTGAGCCCGAGCAGTGAAGTTGAAGACCACCGTGTGAACTCGACGTATAGACGAGACAGTGACAGAGAGTGCGACCAGTTGATAGCTTGCGAGGCTTGTTGGTTCCCAAGTTGCAAACGTGCGCGCTACTGCTGAATATATCCAAAGTCTTTCAGATAGTAGAAAATCGGGATAAACGGGTAGAATACGGTGAGCTTAACACAAAGCAAGTTTGGCGCATTCGCCCCATCATGAAGCGACTCCAAGAGAGGGCGGAGACGGCGGGAGCGACGCGGAGAAAAGCGAATCCACGGGAATTCAGATCAGGCCAGCCATTTCCTCAATGCAGAATTTCACAACTTTAGATGAACGGGCATGGAGTGCGTTCCTGATGCCCGAAGCTCCTTGCCCGCCCATGAGGAAGATCTAGTGCCTTGATAATCACGGCACAAATAGTAACTCTCCATTTTGACTACCTTCTTCAAAGACATTTGTGATTTAGAATCATTGATGATCAACACCCAACGCTCGTTTGGACGGACCGGCGGCATCCCAAGCACTTCGTTCGCTTCAGTATTTAAACAATCCCAACTCCCTAAACATCACATCGCATCTACCCATTCCCGACCAACTGTTACAGTATCCACCATCTTAAACGCATTAGGGACAGGCGAATAGATCGGGCGTTAACCCTAAACCCATACCATTCCTTTCCTACCCGAGGTAGCATGTCCGGCCCTCGAAAGTAGGGGCTTAGCCTCCTGGGTCTGCACATGCAGGTTTCGTATAATTACCGGTATAACCGACATGCTCGAAGAGCTAGGGGGTGCTGACAAGCCTCTACAATCCATGTGGCTCCACTGCAGTTTTGTGACACTTTTACCCACGTACGGAAATGTAAAATACGGAGCCTTGTATCACTGTAAGCGCGCGGCTGCGTCACGTGATGGTGAGCGGGCTGTGCTGATATCGATTCGAGGCTGTGTGTATCAGAGATCGGACAAAGTGAAACGAAACAAATCAGGGGAAGGAAAGGGGCGCGTATAGATGGCCTATGCTTTTTATTGTAGAGGAAGGCTGCGGAGAGGGTTATGAGCTCTTATTTGGTTATGAGGACTGCGAACATGCGGTCAATATGATTGACGTAACATGAATTGAAATTGACAAATTCAATCTTTTATTCGTAAATAGTGCGGGATCAGATAGTCTACGGTATTTGCTTAGTATGGACATCACGGGGCAGATGTGGGATTATGCATTTGCAGTTTGATTTCCCGGGGATGTAGATGTAGACGTGAACATATTTAAGGGGTAACAGGTCTTTCTTTTGAAAAAGATGAGTGTAACAGTCTTGACGAATGAAATCGCGTTCAAGGTGGGAGGTTTAACACACTGCACAATAGGATCTCTTTTCCTGAACTACATCTTCACTACCCACGCCCCTTCTCCATCTTTGGGTATCTTCAATGCTTCTTACTTTTCGCCTTAACCCTCGCCGCCAGCTTACTCAAACTATCCTCCCCATCCACCTCCACCCTCTCCTTCTTACTCTTCCTCTTCTCACCCACCTCACCCCCGTCTCCCTCGCCCTCCACTCTCTTCCTCTTCTTCCTACCCTCCTCCAACAGCGCCTTCATGCCCGCCGTTCCCTTAAACCGCGGATTTGTCGGATCGATAGCAAACTCATGACTCTCATACAACTTCGCAAATCTAGGATCCTCTGTATCCATCTTGAAGTCATCTTCCATAGCCGCGGCAACATCCTTCCCCCCCTTCTTGCCTTTCTTTTTCTTCTTCTTTGCTTTCTCGGCTTTCAGGACTTCGTTCATGTCGAAGTGACGGACTTTGGACTCCTGATCGTCATCGACCATCAGGAGTTCGAGGTTGGCGCGCTCAGCTGCTGCTTCTGTGTCGGCTTTTTCGCGCTCTTCGCGCTTCTTGGCTTTCTTTGATTTTTTGGATTTCGCTTCGATGGCCTTTTCGGTTTCGGGGTCGGAGGCGAAGAAGGGGTCGTTCCATGGGTCCTCGTCGTCCTGCGCCCCAACGATTGTCGCAGCTTCCTCTACGGCCCCAGGATCGCGGCCTTCTTTTATGGCGTTGTGCCGTTGCTTGCGCTTCTCTTTGCGTTCTTTCTGCCTCCTAACGTACTTTTCGAGCGTGTTTTCTTCAGGCTCATTTTCGAAGACGGAGCCTGTGTTTCCAGTAGAGAGACCAGATGTGAAGGTGACCTCCATTTCGCCGTCGGGTTTTTGAAAGTCGCGATCACGCTTTGACGAGGACTTCACTTTGGGCTGTGAGGACTTTCCAGATGGGCCTAGGCCTAGTGCCGCACGTAGGCTTGCTGCTTTGTCGGCTTTGGTGGTTTCAGCTTCATCTTCGGATGAATCTGATTCGTTTCCAAGGTATGCTTGAAGCTCGTTCTCGTCGATTTCCTTTCGAGTAAATGCGCGCTTTTGTGCCTCCTTACGTGTGGTGTCGTCGGCGTCCCAGGTCAGTTTGACCTTGGAGTGCGATAGAGCGCCAGTGATGAACTCGTTCGGCTTGTACTCTTTTGGAAGGTCTTCGCACTGGTCGTGGGGTTCGGCGTCAAATTCTACGTCGTCTGGGACGAAGCGGAGATCAAAGAAGTTGGAGCTAGAAAGATACTCGCGGCCGTCCAGGTTGTCATATATTGACTTGGCGGCGTTTGGTGAGGAGCATTCGATAACGGCGTAGTAGTAGCGCAGGCGATCCAGCTGGTAGGTACGTAATGCTTTCGAGTCGAAATCTTCGCCCTCTTCCTTATCTAGGTCATCGTTGGCCTGATCCCCGTCGTCTGAATCACTCCCTGCAAGCTCGTCGATACCGGTAATGTCCTTCTCTTTTGAGTTTGACGAATTTGCGAAGATTTCTCGAGGCGGGCCTTCAAGCTCTTCGCGCTGCAGTCGCTCAAGACCAAATTCGCTCGGGTATATGATGACGTTGCGTATCCGCCCATCGGCTGGCAAGAAGGAATGGGCGACAGCCATGATGTCTGTCGCGCGTATGTTGTCCCAGTCCATGTTCACCGCGGCGAGGCGTGCCGTCACATCTCCCGTTGGCACTTGGTCGTCGTCACCAGCCAGCTCTGCTTGGTCCTCCACCTCCACCTCTTCCTCCTCCTCATCAGAGCTTTCTTCAGAAGATGAGGATAGACCACCATCGCGAATCGGATCTAGTCCACGCGATTGTGCCTTCGCCAGTTCTTTTCGCACCGCCTTGTCTCTCCGTTGGGCCTTTTCCGTATTGAGCTCCGCGTCGTCACTGTCCTCTTGGTCAGAACCGTATAGACGTCCCAGATTCTTCTTGACTTCTTCCCCGAAAATGCGCCTTCCATATCGATCTACAGGAGCTTTGTTTTGGAAGTCCGGGTCGGTGCGCAGCCGTGAGAAGCGTGGGTCGAGTTTCGTTTTTGCCTGTTTCTTCGAGGGCAGCCGGAACTTGGGGTCGGTCTCGAAGCTCGCGAAGCGGTCGTCCTTGATGCGCGACTTCTGCGAGCTCGACGCAATTTTCGGGCGTTTCGGGAGCGGCATTGCGACGGTGGAGTTGTTGGGCCGAGGTGTGCGTCTGGTGTCATTCCTTCTGCGCGTAAATTTTGGCCATGGGAAGGCGGTGAGGCTTTTCTGCCAGAATCGCCAAGACGCTTATCGATAGCATGACTCGTGTGCTGCGGATCCAGAATTCGTGCGTCACAGAGGGTGAGAGGGGAAAGTGTCGTGTGAGGTGGAGTTGCTCAACACTTCTTCTCGTCACCGCTCCCAGATACCGATACGAACATTTATCGGATTCATTAAGCTCTCTCACATCACCTGCTTATTGCAAATCGACTCAATGGCTTACTCAAGACTCTTTACGTAAGCTTTTCGCCCTCTGAGAAGCTCCTTGCTGCTTTCTGCTGCCTGAGTACCAGTGAGCTGTGCTGACTCTGCCATACTCAGTCCTCGTAACCTTGCCCTCTTCTCTCTGTTATCGCTCGGTGGAGGGTATGGGATCGTCAAAACACGAACGCTGGCAGAGAAGCGGAGAGAAAGAGCTAGCGGAGACTATAGTGTATCTGTTGATCGCTCAGGTATGATAACCTCCGCATACACACTCGGGCGGGCCGTTGCACACGCCCAGCCACACATGTGGCTCCCCAGTTGCCGGTCCTGATTCAGATGAAGGCAGACGAGACGAGGCTGACTGTTTCGCTCATAGGCGGCGGCATCTGAGCCTCAATAATTTGATGCTGACGGCATCAAGTCATGGCCAAAGACGACGCAATACCGCCCTTGTAATGGAGGCAAATGGCAGGCGTTACTGTTACTTTGTGGGGGCCAATGTGATCAGACTTCAAATCAAAAACCTGATCTGCAACACAACAGTTCGGCCAACGTTGGTGTGCAAGCTGCCCGGAGTTCGGTGCACAGACTCACGGTTGCTTACGTCTTGCCGGTAAATAGCGTGCTACCGAAATCGCGACCGGTTCACCGGAACCTCCTAACTATGCACCATCAGTGCCCATTTGCAACCTCTCAATGCCATAAACGTCAAATATATGCGACTATGGTAACTTCCCAACTGCATCAGGAGGAAGAGGGTTGGGGATATGTGAGACTAAATGCTTGTCGTGTGCCGACTTGGCTTCCGGAGCTGGCTTACTCATATGTTCAGCCAGCCCCAGCTCAAACCACAACTCTGGGACGTTTTGCGTGCTAAGAATAAACATCTCAGCCTCAGGAGGCGATTCTTCACCAATCAAATCCAACAATGCCAACCTAAATCCTGTCTCGTGCGTCGCCTTTCCTATCTCGGGCGCTAGGTCGTACGCTGTTTACTGCACACAAATGACAGTGTCTTGGTAGCAGCACTACGCCGCCCTTTCAGCTACCGCCACATTCGACTTCAACGTCTCGACATGGTATAGCAGATTTTTCACTGCCTAATCAACATGCCTTCTTCGAGTAGTTGCTAGGAGAAATCTGGTTGAGAGGCAGTTGTGGCTTGGCCCGAGCTGAGTCTTACCGCAGTGCTGACCTCTAGAGGGGACCTAATCAACGCTTCGGAGTCACAGACCTATGGCGCAGCTGCGGGTTCTTTTGACGCGATTGTCAGCCCTCAAGTACTAGTTGGCGACCGCGTTGACCACTCTTTACTCAATACTGCTTCCTCTCTCGCCTCGAGTAACCTTGCTCATGTATCCCTCTCACACGTTCTCTCGATAACGAATATTTTCGGCACTGGTAGATAACATGGGGGAGAACTGGAAACATTTCGATGCTGCCGACTTCACCAGCTGGAAGAAAAAGCAGGGCAGCGCATACAAATCCCCTCCGAGAGCAAACTTTCTAGTCGCGGCGAACCACATTCGAAATGTTCTCGAAGGAAAAAAGATCAACTGGGCGGTGATGGGCGGGTTGGCGATGATGTGTTTAGGGTCGAGCCGCGACATGCCGGACATCCACATCGTGTATGATGATAGAGAGTTTTCACGCATTAAGATGAAGCTCGAATCAGACCGACGGTAAGGAAAACAGTTCTACAATACGAATCGTACATTGACAAAAACAGGATACGGATGCAAAAGGGCATGAATCCTCTCTTCCCTTCGAAGCTTCTCGTCTCGACCGGCCCGAAATACAAGGATGTTAGCTGTACGGAAAATGTAGATGTTGAGGTAGACTTGGTTCCTCCAGGTACGTAGTCCTCTTCCCCTATATCTTGTGCTATGTCTGATGGTTATTAGGGTCTCACGGATCTCCACCGAACGACGTCTTACGAAACAGTCAAGTAATGCTACGACTGAATCAGGATGGACAAGCGATCAATTTCAGAGGCCTTAATATGCTCTACCTAGTCAAAACATCGCTACACTTTTGCAAAACCTCAGAAGTGGTTTGGGATGCGAGGAAAGATCTTGTGTTTCTGTGTCGCAATTACGGGAAAGAGATTGGAGCTGTTCGCGGGCAACTGAACGTTCGAGAAGTGCAAGAGAAGTTCCTAGGGACTGGACTTTTCTCAAGACTGTCGCCAGAAGATCAGCGGTTATGCTATAACGTCCTCCTCGGCAAGGACCCACCGCCTTCAATGTCTCTTACTCCTGCACCACCGCAAGGTCGTCGAGGTGCTTCTTCGTCCCAACCACAACCACTGGCGCGACCGCAAATCCCTTCTCACAAGTCGACTCCTGCACTCAACACTGCCATGGACCGACAGTCCAACTTCCTGACCCCACCACTACCAGGGAAATCAAAGTCTCGACCAGCAGGTCCGGCAAATCCTCCAACTTCGCAGAATGTGGCGCCTCCGCAACATCAACGTGCTCCCCAGCCATCGAGCGCAAAGAGAGACATTCGATCGAGATATCGAACACCGAACAGCGCACCAAATACTCCGAGTGCTAGTAGAGATGTTAGTCCGGAAATAGGTGCAAATGCCAGGCCAAAATCCATGGATATGCGAGAGACCCAGAAACCTGGAGCAAATCCATCGTACCGGGCACATATAGTTGGCGTGCAGAATGTTGCGCATGTGGCGCAGGTCGTGAAGCCGCAGGTCGTCCACAATGCACCATCCCCAACCTCGGGCCAGCCTAAAGGCATACGACCGCAGAAGTCTTTGCCAGCAATGGCGGTCGGACAACCTTCAGGAAATATTCCTGTTTTCGCTCACGGTGAAACGGCTCCTGCTATGCCACGAGATCCACCACAAGGATCGCCACCGGCTGGTCTCTTACCTGCATTCGGATCGACGCCGCCTCATAAACGGAGAGATTCACCACAAGAAGTTTCTCAGTTCATCCCCAATCAAAGTATACCGAGGCAGCCCGTACGGAACAGTCATCACCCATCTCAGATGCATTCGTCGCATAATGCATATCCACATCCTCTACATACTACTAGCAAGCAAGCACCACCACTTGGTGATCAATCAGGTCCAGCACCAGCAAAGGGACTCAGAGTCGTAGGAGCCGAAGGCCAATACACCCCTCCACTACCACCACGACCCGAGGAGCTGTGTGCTCCTCCACTACCACCAAGAACCCACGCGAATAACGGTCAACTTACAGCTACTATAGGCCCAAAAAACACACAGTTTACTGCAGCAACGAGTTTCGTTTTTGAACTCGATGCGGGCACCCCTCAGGCTACCACTGCACCTTCGAATCCTATCTACACTACCTTTATCGCAGAACTTCCAGCTGAAGCAGATGGCGCTGGTTTGATGAAAGATCAGGCCCATCACCTAGCTCATATGGCAGTAAGCCCACCACTGTCTTCGAGCCATGCGGCACCCCACAAGAGGTACGAAGACTCTCCGGTCAGCCCGCCAGCCGAGAAACACCAACAACCGCCTCAACTGCAGATCCAAATACAACCTCAAGCGCAACCTCAGCTACAACCGCAGCCTGACGCTCTGCCACCAAAGCTGCCAACACAACCCGACCCCTCGGCTCCGCTTCCTTCCAGTCTGACCATCGGTGGGCCTGGCAAGCGCCGCTCACCGAGTAATTCAGTGTCAAATACGCCTCCTACACAGCAACAACCACATCTACATCCTCAAGCATCATTGGCGCCCGAAGTGAAAAAGTACATGCCTAATCCGAACCGAATCTCGATGTATAGAGCGTACTCTGCTCCTGCCGTTCCATTGAAGGAACCCGTCACTGCGCCGGCTCCCTCGCAACAGCCATCCCCCCCGAATGCGAATGGCAATTCGAATTTGCACACTGCGCCTCCTACCCATCATGGCCCAGATCTCACGCATTCTCAGGCTCCTGTGCACCCAATTTTCATGCAATCTCCGCCGCCTTCTCAACCATTATCTGCGCACGCGTCATCTCCTGCACACGTTGCCGCTCTTTCGAACAATCCAACTCCTTTTCACCGTGCTTCTCCTCCACAACTCCACAACCCTCCTCTATCGAAGCCTCAGCAGCAACAAGCACCCACGCACGCGCCGCCACCAGACATCCTCCGAGCCGGACCGGCAGTACAACCCCTGCAGAAGAATCCAATCCCCCGCCACCTTCTTCCGAATCCCCTAGGGGCGAACCCGCCGACTCCGCCGCCCGCCATCGCTCTCACAGAACAGGATTCGCATCAAGGGCATCAAGAGCGCGTCGTCGTTGTAGGGGCTGGTGTGGTAGGAGGCGCGGCATACGCTACGTACACTCACCAACAACACCAACAACAAAACAACCAACTCCCGCCACAAAACAATCCACACCTACACCCGCAACAAAACAACCAACAGCACCAAATCCAACATCAACATTATCACAACGCCAGCCTTCGAAGCCACGCCACCCAATCACACTCCCAACCCCAAGCCAGCCAACGGGCCATAGAAACGTACGAGCAACCGCAATTCCAACCCGGAGAATTTATGCCCTCCCATCAACGCAACATCTCCTCCGACACGCATGCATCGACCTCATCGCACGATTCGGTGAAGTTGGCTATGGAGTACCAGCTGGACTTGCCGAGCTATGGACAAGGGTATGGGAAATTTGGGGGTGGTCATGGGCACGGCAGGGTGGATGTTGATAGGTATGTGGTTAAGGATCGGGATGCAGATGCGGAGACGGTGTATGATTTCACGTAGATGTGAGGTCGAAAAGGGGGCTGAGATGGGGGGTAAGGGATACCTAGGTGTGGGATGGGATGGGATGGGGTAAGATAGTAAAAGAAGGGAAATGGGTTGTGTGGAGCGGGCGAAATGCAGCATAATGATCATGAATGTAATATTAGATAATTAGATATGAAGAAGCAATCTGTAATTATATACAATTTTGAAAATCAGACAGGACACGTTCTACTGTTTATTTTGCGAAACAAGCGCGACCGCTACAATCGACTGTCAAGACATTGTAAGGAATTTAGGCAGGTTACTAAACAATATTTTCACTGTTCACCCAAAACTCGAATTATCGAAATGTACTGGGTATCATTTCATCTCCACTCCAACTCCGCACATCCCCCAGCCACGGGCATGAACCCTACACCTCCGACACCACTCGCCCGAACCCCACACCAAACGCCGTTAATGCACGCACAGCCACCAAACCTCTTCCAGGCATTCGCAACCTCCACCCTTCCACGGTTCGCTATCGCGCGAGATACCTCCCTCCTTATACCCCCATAAGGAAGTCCCCTGAGCGATCCCAACAGCGCTTCTACATAAAACAAAACCTTGAGGTTAATAGTTTTGCGTCCATCTTACATTGTGTTACAAATCAGGATGGGATGAGAGTGGTAGGCACATTTGGAGAAAGGGGGAGTTTTTTTATCGCGCGAGGGAGGTTGTGGGGATGGGTATATAAGGTGGTGAGTTTTCTGGGGGAGATGGTGGGTATCGCTTTTGATTCACTGTCCTTCTCTCGAACAAGTATTACGCTACAAGTCATTCGCTACATACCAACACACATCTTCGTTTATTACCAACACCCTCCCAAACAAACCAAAATGCGCGCTTTCGCTCTCATCCTCGCCGCTGTGCTTCCCCTCCTCGTCTCCGCCGCGCCGGTGGAGATCGAGGCTAGGGCTGCTTGCCCGCCGAGCTGCCCGCCTGAGGCACCTGTAAGTTTCCTGAGGTACTCCTCGAATGGGTGGATGTGGAATTTGTGTGGATGTGAATGGATTGCTGATTGCGAATGTTCTTGTTTTTTTAGCATTGGTGCAAGATTCCTCCTCCGAGCTTCCCCGGTGTGGAGACTTGTGTGTGCTGCTTTTAAGTGTGGGATGGGCAGGGTCGATGGGAGAGGGGATGGGTGTTGAAGGATATTACTTATTTACCATGGTGATGGAAGTAGCTCTTTGCATGCTCCTGTAGAATTCCATGTTTATTTGGTGGTCGAATTTATTCTTGCTTCTTCTCGTCTCATTTTCAAACCCTCCTTATTCATGGGTTTCGAACAGTTTGTTTGCCGAGCCCTTGCCCATCTAAGTCCAATGTGACGTCTCACTACCTACCACGCGAGGTGTCGGTTCCCTTACCCTTCTTCTATATCAATCTCAGTCTCCGCGCGAAGCGGGAAGCTGTTACTTCATATTCGTCTCCGCCTCTCCACTCTCTTGACTCTGAGACCCATCACACCGCCTAACCATTTTCACCGCACCTATACCACCCTTGACCCCTCCCTCTACCGCAAACTCCGTCCTCGCCCTCGATCCCACTTTCAACTACGCCTGAAGCTGATTCAAGATCATAAACTCCGCCCGCAACTTCACCGCATAAACCGCGACTCTATAATGGCCCTACAGTGAGAAGAAGCCCGCATAGCTCAAAGCCAACATACAGCAATCAAGGCAGATAATGAAGACATTGACGTAGATAAGTTGTTGAAGCAGAGAAGTCTGTGAACGAGAGCATATGAAGCTCGGAATCAAAAGCGTTCGTTCGCGGAGGCAGCGGTGTGTTTCGTAGATGTAGAGAAGCGAGATGAGGGTTTCTTGGAGGAAGAAGGCGGCAAGTTGGACTTTGTCCCAGATGAGGTTGAGGGATTCAAGGCGGTCGTAGAAGGTAGGATAGCGCTTTGGATAGTGTCAGTCCAAGTGACGCAATGCCAACAAGGAAAGAAGAAGAGGAGTAGAAGAAGGAGCACAAGGTCAAAAAGAGATCTCAGCGCGGAACCGTTAAACATACCGCAACACACCCAAACCCCACCGTCCCCGCCCCAAAAACCACCGAAGTGCACACCACCATCTTCAGCACCCATCCCACAGTACTCCGATTCCTCACTACCATCTCCAGCCTCGAGTACAAAATCAGCGACTGCGACACCACATACAGCGCCCACGTAAGCGCGATAAACACCACAGCGAAATACCGCGTCCAGACTCCAAAATCATACAGAGTGATGGCCAGATTATTCAGGGTGATTCCCCAGGAACAGAGCAAGACGCTCCAGAAGTAGAGGCTGATGCGGGTGAAGTTGAAGAGGAGGCGGATGTTGAGCTCGAGCGCGATGTACCATGCGATGCCTGCGAAGGCGGTGGCGGTGAGGGCTGCGGGAATGTCGGAAGGTGGGATGGGTGTGGATGAGGTGTGTTTGAACATTGTAGTTGTGAGCTTTTGATTGTGTTACGAGAGTGCAGGAGCCGTTTTGTGAGGGTTGAGATTGTTGGTCAAGTTGAGCTCACGGGTAACTAGAGAGGTGTGAGGAAGCTCGTGTTGGATCGTGAACCCGGATGTGGATAGGATGAAGCTGACCGTGTGCTGGCTACGGTGTCTCGACCTCTGTATTAGTTGCGCGCATGACGAAGGTCTGGATACGTGGTTTAGTTATTGGGGGAAGGTACGGGAAATATCGGCTGCGATGTTTCTACAACGGATGATGCGATGAATGCTGTGATGCGTAGACGCAGACTCCATTCCATTTAACAAACAATATCTCGGATTCCTCGTTTCCTCACATGATATAAAGAGTGCCTCAAGCTTACGGTGATCGTGCCTTCCCAGAACAGAGGGTAACTCCGTCGTCCCTTCCTCAAGCTTAATTCCTCCATGTGTACACCTTATAAACAAGTAAATAATAAGCTGTACATAGTTTTTAATTTGAAGAAGGCTGTTAATAAGTTGCTTTAAGAAGGTAGGATCCCTTTAGGATGGTGGTAGTCATATCCAACTTACCGGTTCAAGGTCTCAGGTGACTCTTCACAACCCAGCATACACATAATCTCTAGAGTCGAAAACATTGTTCCTAGCAATACTAGAAACATCCTTTCTAGGTTGAGCTAAGTACTGAGTACCTAACTTCTCCAAAACTTTCTTATAAGGACCCT
Organism: Byssothecium circinans; assembly: GCA_010015675.1. Lineage (NCBI taxonomy): Eukaryota > Fungi > Ascomycota > Dothideomycetes > Pleosporales > Massarinaceae > Byssothecium > Byssothecium circinans. The sequence goes on along the minus strand of ML977046.1, from coordinate 35,550 downwards.
CTCCACCCGCTGGTTTAACAGCCGTTTTGATTTGTGTTGTAAGGTCCATGTCCAAAGCCGCCGTGACAGTGCTTCCCATCATCTTCCCTACTGCTTTCTTTTGACATGTGGACGTATTCGCCTTTGAAGTCGCACGCCTCAATTACGCGATTAGACGAAGGCCTGGTCGTTTTCTCGGTGACTGCGCTGACGAGTACCGTAACTTCATCGTATCCTTTCTCTTTACAAAAAGCGGCGAGTTTGGGACTCTGATGTTTGTCGTCCAAGGCGTCTAGGTTCTAGTGGAGTTCGAAGACGTGATATTCGTCTTTCTTGGGATCTTTTCCAGCGGCTTTGATGGTTTCGTTATATAATGTGATTTTCGTGGGTACTTTGGTAATCTGGGTGTTGTTCGATGTGGTCTTCGCGGGGAATTTGACAGGAGCAGCTCGTACGGCCTGATCAACTGCGTTGGGACCGGTGGTCGGGTATGCGCCTACGTTAGGTGCAAGGGATACGAGGAGCGCGGAGAGAATGATCGAGCACTTCGTAGTAGTTAAACCTATTGCTAAACGAAGGTATGGTAGCTCGACAGTTGTTGAAGGCGCTCTGTGAGATAATACTTTTCTGCAGTAGAGAATAAAAATGATGTTGCAATGAAGACCAAGGTGGGAGGGATAAAATAAGAACATGTTGCTGAAATAATAATTATAAAGTCAACAGCCTACAGAGACAGGCTTCTACAGCAATGCATGTTTTATATACTAGTGTAAGCATCTAGCGGAGGTTGGTAAGGTATGTGCTATTTCCGTATGGAGGCACATTTACGACAAGACTGGAACTTCTTGGGGCTATGTCGTAGGCTTACCTTGAGGCTTGCTATAACTTATTTCAGTTTTTGATGTCTTCAAGTACCTACTGTTGAATTCGCTCACACCTTGTCGCAATCGCTTTATACTGATAAACTTCCCAATCATGACCGAGCCATGGCTGACGAGGAAGAATACACACAAGCAAGAATAAGTGCATGGATCGCCAATGGGCTAATGAAAACCGACGCCATCAGAATATATAGTCTAGAGACGGGGAACTAGATTGAGGCAGTGGCTAGGTGGTGTTTATGTGCAATATAAAATCCGAATAACGGTTCTCAGATACGTATGCCTGCACATGACGACACTCCCCTCGATGATAAATCCTATAGGAAGACAAGATGCCTCTTAGCCACATACTGTGATCTATTCATAAACCTATACAGAAAAGCCTTAGTATCGTCCTAAGGTTTATGTTAGTTCTATCTTGTTATTCACGTTTGTGGAATGGCCTTGCATCGTGGTGACTTCTCGAAAACATACATTTGACGCCACTCCATCCAGTAATACTTCTAAACCTAAAAAGAAAAGAGTCTATTGTAGGGTAAATAACCGTCCAAGGAAAATTGCTGGAAGTCCAGCTCCGGAAGACCCATCGCTCGCATTTGTCCGCCACCCCAGGCTGGGAACAAAGCCTAGCATTGCAGTAATTGAGTATGAAGAGGCAGACAGTTTCCCTGCTATATACTCTATAAAGCAATACTAGCCCTCTGATACAGCACTGCACTTACAACTTTCCTACCACATAGTCCTTGAAGCTAACACAGCTGTTGTCAACAGTGTTGTAAACAACCTTGTTAGCCTGCTTGAAGTAGTCTTCTCCAGACTTCTTCAGAGCCGTCTTCGAACCCTTGGTGGTCTGCTTGATGAATTTGAGCGACTGGTAATCCCAAATGCCACGCGCATCCGTCACGTCAGTCGGGCCGTGAAGCCTCGCTTTATCGTTCTTTGCACCATAGGCTACTAGATCCACAAAGTGTCCATTGAACGTCCGTTTTTGCGATCCTTTATTCTTGCCTCCTTTGATAGGCGCTGCCGTAGCTTTGCCGACGAGGACGGCGACATGGTCATATCCCACTCTCTGGCGAAGTTCGTTGAGCTTGGGGTCTGATTTTGTCAGGACCTAGCTCTACGCCACTAGGCCATGCCATAATAATCTACAACTATTGGTCTGCGTGAGGCGTGGGTTCGATTTGCCGTCTCGACCTGCCTACGCAAAAAGATCAGCTCAGCATGTAGCTGGCTTGTGATAGCCAAAACGAGCGTAAGCGGGGTAGCCTCGGCCTTGGCCTCTGAGAGTGCCCGAACGCGACGTTGTAGCTGCTGGAGGGTCTAGTATATATAATCCGCCCTGTCCTAGTGTAGCGCTCGGGGCGAGCGCTCTGTAGAAGGGGGATAATGTCAGGTGTGGCGTCTAGCGCGCTGACTGATCGTATCTGCGGGGTACGCTGTACCTGCGGGATACGTATATATACTATTCTACGCCAGAATAATCTAGTTGTAGATTATTCGCACCTTTTTGGTTGGCATGGCCTAGTGGCGTAGAGCTAGGTCCTGACAGATTTCTTCGTGTCGGTCGGATCATGGCCAAGGTCCCACCTCAACTCGAAAGCGTAGTCTTTAGTGGGGTCCTAGAAAGATACAAAGGTTAGTAAAGCTCGTGCCAGATAGTGCCAGGAAATATTAGATACCAGAGGTCCACCAACAGCTTTTTCAGCTGCAGTATATAGTGCAGATTTTTCATCGGCGCGGGAAACGAGTGAAACAGTTTGATCGAATGGAACAGGGTTTGCGCCTACACCTATGGCAAGGGATGCAAGAAGCGTGGAAAGGATCGTGGAAAATCTCATGGTGTCGGAAACTTGAAATGTTTTCAAGAGGAATGTATCAAGAATGATGAATATCAAGACTCAGTGGGAGAAGTGGTAACAACTGCTTTGATGAAGAAGACAGAGAAGAGATGGGAACGATACCTTCAGAGCTCAGGACAGCTGTCCATTTATGCTATTGCAGGATGAAGGGGCGTAGTGAAGGGCCCTTATGGAGCAAGCCACTTTGCTCTACGGCCTTCGAAACCTGCACCTCTACACGCGAAGTATCAACTATATTGGAAGTGTCTCGGAACAAAGTCGAGAATATAGTCAAGGAAATTCCTCGGCGTAATTATTCGTCCGATATGCCCTGAACAATTTCGTTCCTTTTTGCTGTGCCGTAACTGCATTCCATTGTATGTAGCCGCCTAATTTGGGAAATACAATTCTCATTCGGGGTTTTTGTTACTCTCGTAATTTACCTTTTCTCTGAGCGAGATTTAGAGCTCTAGTCAAAGCTGACTAGCTTTCCTTCTTTTAATCTTGGGTTTGAATATTACGTGTTGGAGAAAAATTGCAAACATTAATTCTAGTTTATTTATGAAAAACATGTACACAAAGAACGTAACATCCGGCCCAGCCATTGAAGCTATAGATGTCCTCGGTCAAAAATACGTAGCCAACCCCTCCTCCAGGTAATACTGCTAGCTACTGGCTCCGGGGTTCTGACGGGAAATCTCCATCGTGGTGCTCCAAACGCAGTCTTGCGGCGAGACTTTTCATACCCTGGGCTGGGTAAACGGATAAGATGAGTTATTATTATTTTTTACACTATTACTGTACTTATAAAACAAGCAACAGTCAGTTCTTGGTTTGGTAACCAGTGTATCTTCACATTACAACCAAGTCGAGGAGGTATTCATTATAAAATTTGGCAAGGCCCTGTTACATATGAAAATAACATGAGTAATAGTACTGCGGAAACAGTATGGCCCGTAGAGGCTTTCAAACCTCACATTATATAGTCATGTGCGCCACGTGCGCCTAAGCCCGCCAGCGGCGCATGCTTACATTTGCCAGCTGATCAAAAAAAAGGACATACCTTAGGAGGGACTCGCCGCAAGCTGCGCCTTCGGTAATAGACGGAGGGGTAAAACCAACGCCCGACCTCCAAGTCCGGGTGTCTTACAGCTGTGCCGTGGGTCTTAGACTCTCTACTTCCTCTTGTTCCCCGGACTTACCCAGGAATCACTGAGCAGACCCTTGTTCGTCGTTTCCTCGCTTAAATATCCCTCTTAGTTTGACAGCCAACAATCACTCGCTTTCATCACGATCGTCTTTCATCAACCTACTCAACAAAATCGAAACCATGTGTGAGGAAGAACCGTACGCAGAGGAGAAAGTCAATGCATGGGTTGCCTATGGTCTCATGAAGCCAGACCTCGTCCTAGAGCGGCTGCATAAAGAAATCAGCAATTACTCCAACCCAAACAAGGCCGACCAGATCGCTATGCGGCAAAACTTCGACAGCATGAGCGACGAGCAATCCATCGTACACGAAGCCCGGTTCATTGCTTTCATGCAGCAAAAAGCGCACGTCGCCCCACAACTCGAAGGAGGTCTTATGATATTATTTCGAAGCCTCTGCTATGCAAGCGTCGCGCCTTTCACCACGTCACTATCAATCCCAACAACCCTCACCTTTCCAGGCCTTCAACGAGCCCTTCTATGGTTTCTACAACCCCGCAGAGTATTCGAAGTCTCAGAGTACGGGCGCCCACGAACACCAGCTGATCATCGCCGCATCATCTTCCAGAGTCTCGCAACAGGTCTCGAGGGAAAAGACCTTCCCCTTGATCTTGATACTACCATCACCCAAGTATTCGAAAATGCAACGACATTCGCGTACGGGGAGGAAATGTGCGAGGACTATGCAAAGCCCAACTACGATGATGACGGCGACGAGATGTACCACGATGTCCTTGACGTGCTTTTCAATACACAGCCCGGATTCGGTCCACCTATAGCAGACATAGAGCGTGAGAAGTTCCGCGAGCTGGGGAAACAGTTACACAACGACGAAGTGCGCGTTCGCGACCTCTCGATCCCCAGGAAGCGAATGGAAGATTTCGTCATGCTGTTGCTGGCGGTCAATTTTGAAGCCGGGACACTTCAATACACCGACGAGCTTCAACCTGCTGCACGCTCAGTTGTAAATGCATTCTGTCAGTCACCAGAGGTGAACGGGATAACGTGGCCGATGTTTGATTTTGTGGTTAAGAAGATCGTGGTAAGTCCTCTATATCCTTGTTCTTTAAATTAATGAGCTCATAGCCTGTACAGCCCGAGATCCTGGAATCACTCTTTCGATTGCTCTCCATGACCATCTTCGATCAGGGTGACAATCAGACGGTCAACCAGTCACCGCCATATCTATCCAATTCAAGCATCCTCAGCCTTCCGCAATGGGCGCAACTGAACAGTTTACTTTCCGGATCTGGGGGTGTAGACGTCGAAGCCTTGTCCGCTGCTAACCCCTGGACATCTCCCGACAGTTTGCAAGCCGCAATGAAATCCATCCCCGAATCGGTGATTTTGCTCATTTCCGGCAAGGATGCCGGGGGCGAGAGCTACATCTTCGGCGCCCACGTTCCAGATCCCGAGGATCTGGCGCAGATTCAGGAAAGGGAAGTGCCAACTTGGGCGAAGTCGCTTTTGTTCCAACTGAGCCCGGTTCAAGACGTGTTTAGAGGGAAAATAGGGAAACCGACATGGATAGTCTCTGAAGAGCGCATTGTCTTCGGCTCGGAAAATGGAGGAGCTTGTTTGTCGTTGGATGCATCGATGAAGAAGGCTAGGTTCTCTCATTCGATCAAAGATGCGGAAGGCGAGGGTGTCTATGAAGTAACCAATTGGAGGGGTGACTTTAGCGTGGATCTGGCAATTGATGAGATGGAATTGTGGGGAGACTTCAATCCTTGTAATAACTAGGGGATCAGATCGGAATAATAGGGATAATGTAAAGTAGGACGGATTTCATATACAAAGGGCAACTTTCAGTATCTTGGGACCTTGGAACTATTCAAGTCACGTGCCCCAAACATTGCGGCTTTGACCAATCAATAATAAGCTGTCGGGCACCAAATTGCCGAGCACATGACGTGGACAATTTTGAAAGTCAGCCATTGTAAGGCGCAAATAATTCCTCCAATTCGTTACTTAAAGAACATGGTCTGAAGGGTGAAATACATATTGGGTGCGCATCAATTACCGCAAATAATATTCACGCATTCAAAGTGACGAATCAACGAAACCCGTCAGCAATGACGTATGGTGCTTCGCGCTTGTATAAAGTCACGTGAGACACCACCATTTCATTTTCGAAATAGAACTATAAGTAAATCATGAGTCCCGCCTTCTTCTAATTCATTACATATTCTGTCTATCACCAAGCCGGTACATCGCTGTCCTTTTTCCTACGCCACAATGCCCATACGAACCATCACCAGCGATCCAACCGCCCTAACGCAAACCTTCAATTACCAAAACAGCACTCACAGTTACACCATCAAATGGACATCATTAGGCGACCCCTTGTCACCACCCCTAATCTTCATCCACGGCACGCCCTGGTCCTCGCGTTGCTGGGTCCCCTACGCCCTCGCCCTCTCCCGCCAATACCGCGTTTACCTCTCCGACAACGCCGGCTTCGGCGATTCACCCCTCGAAGAACTGCTTCCTGGCACGACCTTCAACCCTCCAACTAAAGTCACCGAACTCGATGCTGACCTAGCGCGTCAAACAGAAGTTTTCGTCGCGCTGTACAGGACGTGGGAGAAAGAATGGGGAGCAGGCGTGAAGCCACATGTCATTGCGCATGATCACGCGGGCCTGATGAGTTTGAGAGCGTACTTATTGCACGGATGCCAGTTCCAAAGTCTTTGCCTGATAGACGTCGTAGCTATAGGACCATTTGGACAAGACCTATTCAAAGCCATGGCAGAGAATCCCAAGACTTTTGAAGAGCTTCCAGATATGGCGTTTGAAGGTATCATGGAGAGTTATATCCGCAATGCAGCGTTCCATGATCTTTCGAAAGAGGACATGTGGACATTGAAGGAGCCTTGGCTGCGAGACCCGAAGGTCGGGAAGAAGGGGTTTATTCGCCAAATGTGCCAGGCTGGTTCGAGAAGTACGGAAGCGGTCGAGGGACGATACGCTGAGGTTGGCAAAGTGGTGCCGGTAAAGATTATTTGGGGGAAGGAGGATAGGTGGATCAAAGCGGAGGATGCGTATCGGTTGGGGGAGGCGTTGGGGGCCGAGGAGGTGGTTGTTGTTGAAAAGGCGGGGCATTTAGTTATGTATGATCAGCCGGCACAACTTGGGATTGAGTTGGCTAGATGGTTGAGTACCCGTTAGTGACATGAAAATGACAGGACGATCTCAAGGTCTCAGTATGAAATCTGCTCTGAGGCGGCGTTCTCCATGAACATCCTAGAAGCGCTACACAGTGCGAGTGAGCATAATACATGACTTCATAATTTAAATTTAATGCTGAAACCCGCACATATACGACGTTACCTTCCGTTCGCATTGGTTTAGCGGATTCGAAAGGCCATGCAGAATTAGGAGTGAGCCATATCGCAACTTCTATGCCCTCAGACCGAGGTCTGCCATCATGGAGCTCTTGCGCGTTGGATGAGTAGTCAAGTATGCAGAATGAACGGCCACATTCGTTCCAAATTTAATCTATCACGAGTCTATGTAGCATCTTTACAGCTGTAATGTTGGGCGAGATCCCCCAGCCAGCGAAGATTGCGTGCATTTTTAGTTTACGCGACTTAGCTTTCCCTCATACGCGATAACGTGGTTGTAACACACAAAATTGGTACGGTTGCCCATCCGTCGAATATATGCACTGTTCAGATGATGCTACTGGTGGGCTCTGCACGCTTCGGCGGAACCTTCTGGATCCTGTGCTTCGACGTTCTCTCCTCTTTCAGCCTGCTTCTGGCCGCTCTGTGTGATGTCCTCCTCTAATTCCTCTTCCTCACTCTCATCGAAAGTTCCTTTTTCCTCGTACTCCTTGTCCATCCGATGCATGAGTTCCTCTCCAGGCAGAAGGATACTCCTGTCAATCGCAAGCGGCAACCCCCGATGGCGACCTCTAATCATGACAAAAAGCATGATGACTTTGCTCAGGGTACCAAAAGCGCCGCTTAAACTATATTGGTCGTAAGGTACACCTGTGCTTAAACCCACAGTACCGTACGCTGAAGTTACTTCAAACATGATGCTGAAGATGGAGAAGCCTGGTGCCGAGGAGGTGATCTTGCCGCGTTCGACAATGCAGATAAGGAACCAGGCCAGTAGTTGGAACCACATATCATATGCCAGCTGCCATCTGAGGTGCTGCCCGAGGCCGCCACCAACAGAATCGTCCCGATCAAGGCCGATAGAGCGCTCCTCGTACGTGTTCGTTCTTCGAAGGGCCATGACAATGGGGAAACTCGAAATGTACATGATGACTAGATATGCCACTAAGAGTGCCGGAGCCAGGGAGCTGAATGCGATAATATATGCGCCGCTGGTGCGCAGACCAGTAGCTTGAAAGAGGCCGTTTATAGTTCTAGAGCCAGGTGGTATAGCCTCAACATCCGGCATGCCGATGTTTAAAATCTCGAATAGAATCCAAGCTGTCAGATCTATGGCCATCTGTATCGCTAGCAGATACCACGTCTCTTTACTCGGGAAGAGGTAGATGAAACAGCGACGTGGATGATGTAGGAGGAATCCGAGTGTATGCCTCAACCGAGATTGTGACGGACAAGCCTTTTCCATCGTCCAAATGATCAGGCGTAGAAAGATCGGGAACTGCGTTTGGCCGGCCAAGGAAAGAGCGCCGCAAACAATAAGGATGTAATAGAAGGACTGAAGGGGAATGAAATTTGCGTTGAGTAGGTTTAGTCCTCCGTTCGCGAACTCAGTGACCACAGAATAGAAAGCCCACCAACCAGGATTCAGATTGCCAGGTTGTGAGGTATGCAACACATTTGCCACGGACGGGCGGTACGAATACGGGACGAGAAAAGCTACTCCGAACATGAGCCAGAGGAGTTGATAGCCAACTAAGATGTAGAGCAGGACTTCCAGGGCCCGGTACTCGACTCCACCGAGTTCAAGCCGTTGATGTTCAGTGAGACCTTGCATACGTCCACGTGGGTCTAGTTTCGGCTGGAAAGATAGATAGTGGTGGTGTTCCGGTTTTAGCGAATTGGAAAAGCGTGAAAAGAGTCGAAAGAAAAAATTATGAGCGACATCTGTCTCCCATGGTGCTGGGAAGAAACCGTAGCCTGACCGATGATAGTACCTCCTCTTTAGTGAATGCAAGTCAGCCTTCTTATCTTTTTGTTTCTTCTTAACATCGCGCACTTCCGTGGGGTTTCCGCCTCTTCTTTGCCGTAGACCACGGGTGCTTTCATCATGACTGGAATCGTGCTGTTCGAGGTCTTCAACAGCTATGCGCGCAGCCTTGGAACCCTGGATGATATCTGCTAACTTCTTTCGAAAGTAGTACCTGCGGATCAGGACGATGAATGTCGACACAAAGATGATGTTGCCAATGATAAGTAGTACGCAGAGTACAGCTTGTTGGAAATGGGTTAATGAGCCTAGATTTACCGGATTTAAGCCTGCATGTATCAGTTGAGCTCCAGTGAAAGAAGAAAGGCTCTACCTGTGGTCGTCATCGCACTGCAGCAGAGAAACAAAGCGTCAATGTAGCTAAGCCGAGCATGACTCTGTGACCCTTTTCCTTCTGCAATTCCGTCCCCGTAGACAATGACCGAGGAAATAGCAATGCAGACGACGAAATACAGCATGTGAGAACGGTAGAAGTTGAGTTGGATGACTTCATTTCGCAGATATTGCAGGAAGTGCTCCTTCACCTCGTGGGGATTCTGAAGCGGGTCTAGAGTATCTGGCATGATGGGATCGTTTGTTGGGAGAGATGTGGAGTCGTCAGAAGGCCATAGCGTTGAGTATAGTCTCGGAGAGTTATGATAGAATTTCAATCGCTGCTGATATGAAGAAAGCAAGCCCGGGACGCGTGTCGTTTGTTAAAGTGACGATGGTGACGTCACCGTTAGTTTATGTTCACATGCAGTTTGAAACAATGAGTTGGCGAGAAGAAAAGCAAATACTGAGGCGAACTAGCTGATTTAAGTCGATGAAAGAGAAGAAGATCAGGTAAACACAACCGCGAATCAAAGGGTATGATGAATACGGTGGACTCGTCTCTGCACAGAAGTTGTACAATAAGCTGTTCCACTATACACCCCTGTAAACGTAATACCCATACTAAAGCCTCGGCACCACATACACACAGTTCGAAAGCTACTGCGGGAGATGGACGATCAAACAGAGGTAAGAGCTTCATAGTACACATGTACATACGCACATGATAAGTATACACATTTATGGAAGTACGAAGGCAGCGGTCAAAATTCTTGTCAACCAATTATAGCAGCCGGCGCTGACGTTTTAGCGCATTTCCAGTTCTCTGCACGTGCACGGACTCACCTTGACCATCGTACCCACGACCAAAACATCTACCACCCTCAACTACGAAGCTGAACCCACTATACGATCAACTGATCTAACATGAGCTTCATCAATACCCACGCCGACGGTGTTGTAGCCGGCAACACACTTCTCTGCCTTCCTCTGGAGCTGCGCCAAGAAATCTTCGCCTACGCAGCGCTATCGCACATCAAGCAGCACAACCCCAGCGGGCGTATTGATGCCAGCGACATCCTCCAAGGGCGACAGTGTACCTGGCTTCCCCCCATGTGTCTCGTCAACGACAAATTCTATGTGGAATCGCTGCCTATGATGCTGCGACATGCCGATCTCGTCATCAACAAGTCGTACGCAGCATACAATCTCAACTTCTTCTTACAGGCGACAAATATGTATCCGTATATACATTCGCTCCAATTCAACACCTCGCACGCGTTTCCGCCGCTTTCTGCCGGTGCCAACCTGCTCCGGGAATGTATTAACTTAAGAAGCGTGTGGTTGTCTTTCCATGTCAGGGAGTTTTTTCAAGACGAAACGAGTCAGAGGAATACCAGGGCAATGCAGGAGTTCAACCGAAAAGCTTTCGCTGAGAACTACGCCTTCCGGGAGCTGCTGTCTTTGAAGAAGCTGGAGACGGTCACGCTTTTCCTTATCGACGAGCCCATCTGGAATATCCCAACTGGAACTGATAGTTGCTGGGGCATGCGTGCTTGGTTGCAGAAGAAATTTGCAGGCCGTGGAGTGAACGTCCACGTTGTAAGCACCATACCTTCCTTAAGCTTCTGTCACTTGTCCGCATAATTTTTCCCCTACAAAGTTTGGGAAAGCAGTTTCCATCTCCGCTACTGAGCCATTGCTAACCGCCGACCAGGAATGCAAAGTCGTTTCTGAAATCGAGCTCGAGATGGACGGTTGGGAAATGTAGCACCGCTTCTTCGATTAGCTTTCGATCCTCAGCCATTGCTCTATACAACTTTCTTGGTGCGCCGTTTATTAAGCCGAGTGTAGCGGGTTACGTTGGGGCCTGGAGTTGTGATCTTTGAGGAGAGTGTCCGGGTCTTCGTCACAGCGTAGCGACAACGTCGGCGAAAATAGTGCTGGTTTGAGGCATCAGCAAGTCTCTTTTGTTAGCACGGCAACTAGAATCTCTGGGCAACTGCCTCTGATTAAATTATACGTTTTCGGGTAGCAAACCTTGTGCTGATTCAATTTGATATTAGAAAGAATAGACTACATATCCCAAGATGCAAGGCACAAAGCACCATAACGATCCACTCATGTAACAAAAGTGCAGCTACCGAATTAGCCAAAACATCCGAGATAAGTTGCTCGTTCATATTGAAGGGTGCATGCACGCAAACGCTCGACCTGAAAGAAGATCATACGGCCTTCCTGTGTAACCTCTACGTACCATCCTCGGAGGTTGCTCGGACTTCTAATGCAGCAATGTACGCCTCCCTACGGGCGCATTTAACCGAGCATGCATCGAGCCAAGAGTCGTCCTCCACTCCTTCTTAAGCGCGAAGGTATACATGAGGCTGTCGGCCCTATATGATATATGACAGCCTTGTGTCGCCCTGCATGCCCATTCCCCCCGAACCATCAGACTGAGCAACGGGTGTGGAGAGTAGGAAGCGCTGCGAATGTTCACGACGCGTTTCTATACGTACACATTCTGCTTTTTGAGTTTCGACTCGGGCACAGGTGGGGGCGGATAATCCCATGCGGCCTAGCTGTTCTATTCCCCAAGGCGATGGTACCATATCGCTCCACTTCTCCTATCCCCTCTACCGTGCGGTCCAAAAGAAGAAAACACTTTCCATATATACCCTTTCGATGATTTCGTCAAACCCTCGTCTCAGAGTACGAGAGCGGTAATTACTCAAGTTGCCTCTATGCTGAGTAAACCTCCGCTTTGTGCGATAACTCGCCCCAGATGTCTACGGTCCCCGATGTCACGGTACGGTACGGTACGCCACAGAGTCGCTAGTACCAGCAGTTGATCTTTTGCATTTCGTTTCGACTGAAAGTAGGTGCGCACCTACGCGTGACAGCACGCGTTCGTCTTCCTCAGCCTTGCATGCCCAATTTAAGCATCCCATAGATGTCGTCTTGATAACGAGACTTTCTCCCACATTTCTCTTGTTGAATGTCTCTGTTGACCTTTTGAACCATGGCTACACCGGCTGCACCGACAACAACTACACCGATTACCACCTACATCACCGACCCGTCTTCCATTGCTTCCTACAATCGCGGGCCAATTACTTCTATCTTCTCTCCTCCAGTCTCATGTCTTGAGACGCTCACTACGAACACGCAGTCCTCAATGCTGTATTTTGGGCATTATCATGCGTCGTATTACGATGCTGCATGTTATCCGCCTCAAAACAAAAATGCGATACCCTGGTTTAATATGTATTATTGTAAGTCTCATCGAGATGAGAAAGTGCCATAGAAGACGATGAGGAAGAGGATGCATGAGTGGAATCAAATGCTGAAAGACCAAATACAACAGACAGTCCCGCAATATGTCCTCAGCCATGGACAATAGCCACTTTCTTCACCACGTCATCACCAGGGGCTTACTCAACACAATGGATATCGATCGGATCCGGGACCACAGTAGCGTTATGTTGTCCGCCGTACGTTGCCTTGCCCCGTTTTGAATACGACCCACCGTGGTGGATGTGCTGATGATTGCACAGAGGGTACGGCTACCAGACCATGGGCCATGTATGTGGCTCGATGATTACACAGAATCAAGTCGTTCGATATATCGTGCCGACCGGCAATAGCCCCGACCCCAATGGAGCTCCCGTGTGGACCCTTACGCAAAGGCAGAGTTCCATGGTTAAAGGGGATGCCGTCCCGATATGGTGGCAGGCTAAGGATATGGACATGCTCGCTGCTGCCTTGACCACGACCTCGTCCCCTCTGGCGACGAGCAGCGCGCAGACGTCACACATGACTCCTATCTCGAGCCCCACAGGTGCGACGATATCGGATAGCGCATCGCAAAAGAACGGATCGAGCGGGTTGTCTACGGGAGCTAAAGCAGGCATCGGCGTGGGCGCTTTTATTGTTGTAGCTGCTTTGGCATTGGCACTGTTCTTTGCTGTCAGGAGGAAACGTTCCGTTGTCGAGCCAAAGTCGGCACATGAGGCGGACCAGAGTGTGGAATCCTTTGAGAAATCTGGAGCTAGCATTTATGAGATGGATAACTCTGGGATGCATAGTAGTAGACACGAGATTCCGGCTCCCGCGCCAGAGCTGGCATAGCCGGTGGGTTGAAGGGAATTCCTTGAGGTTATTAGTAGTGCCAGCACATACCCATGTAGAATAGCAATAGGTGTGTTGTCGACAGTTCGGTACTCGGTACATTCTAGCATCGTCCGTTCCTGCTGTACATATGATACACGCTTTGTACCTCCACATCTACTCTTTACCCTCGTTGTGTGACTTCCTATTTCTCCGCACCCTTACCACTTGTCTCGTAACAGAATCCTCCTCCTCCCTTCCATCACTCTCCTTCTTCAATCCCAAGACCTGCCCGATCAACCCACCTGGCTTCGGCACCGGACACTCTCTCTCCCTCTTCGGCGTCGCCCACTCATCCACCTCCTTAACCTTCCTTCTCTCCTCGCTCATGACATCATTACACGTCTCTTCTCTCGAAATCCTCCGCCGCCGCCTTTTCCTTGGTTCCCCTGATAACGCGTCTGGGTCTGCTGAGTCGGCGAGTGTGCGTGGATCGACAGGGCAGGGAAGGAGATGTGGTGCCGCGACGACGACGAAGGAGACCATGAGTGTGCTGGTAAAGAGCGACATGGTCATGCGCGACCGCGGGTGGAGGTGCGGCGGCATGATGGGTAGTAGTGGGTTGTGGTTCGAGCTATGAGAGGTACGGTGGAGGCATCCCTGGGTCTGGAGGGGTCAATTGCTGTTTGGAGACTTTGGAAAGGAGAACCAACGCAATTGATGTGGACCGAGTATGCGGATGCCGTGTAGAAGCGCGGTGCAGGCGGGGGTCGTGCTGGACAGTGGAGGTGGTGGTGCGGAATCTGGGGCTGTTCCGGAAAAGCCACGCGGAAGGCGCTAGGGGGAATCCCTGCAGCGATCGGCAGCGCTTGATTGCAGTGTGCACTGCGTCCGCTCAGCTCAACACCAGTTTTGCTATCTAGTATCGCCATCTGTCGCCCTGTTACATCCGACCTGACGTCTGTTTCCGTATTACAATTCCTACAGCTCAAGCAATAGTTCGGGAATTCCTCCGCTGTTAAGTACCACGAGACTCGGCCACTCACCGTCTCCGTTGCCTGCGCCCCGCCACCCCGTTTTGCAACCCAGAATTGTATAGCTACGCACCGATTGCGCACCCGAGATCCTCTGAACAGCGGCTAGAGTACTTCTCAGCCCTCCGTGGGCTTACAGCACAGCTGCAACCATGAGCGTCGGCGGCAGCGACCTCGACCGGTAATGCGCCATGCTCTCTATCACATTAGACGCAAGCTGAACCATTCCCAGAGCTATCACACAACTCCGCGCATGTCGTCCCATACCCGAGAATCAGGTTCGAGAGCTATGTTACAAGGCGCGCGAGCTGCTGATCGAGGAGGCAAATGTGGTGCGCGTGGATGCCCCGGTGACGGTACGTTGCAACGGGGAGACACACGATCCAGCTCAAGCTGATAACAGATGAACAGATATGCGGTGACATACACGGCCAGTTCCATGATCTCATGGAGCTGTTCCGTGTAGGTGGCGATGTGCCAGACACCAACTATCTATTCATGGGCGACTTTGTAGACCGCGGCTTCTACTCACTCGAATCATTCCTCCTCCTCCTCTGCCTCAAAGTGCGATATCCCGACCGAATAACATTGATCCGGGGCAATCACGAATCGCGGCAGATCACAACGGTATACGGCTTCTATGACGAGTGTCTGCGCAAGTACGGCAGTGTAAACGTATGGCGGTACTGCTGCGAAGTCTTTGACTACCTCGCACTGGGTGCTCTCGTCTCCGGCGCTGCAACCTCTCTCACACCCACCGACGGTCCCATCGCAGAGAACACCCAGAGTGTGGACATTCCCGACGCCGACTGCGACATCGAAATAGAAACCCTCAATGCACACGGGGAGATTATGTATCGCTACGCCCGCAATTCAGATTCACAATCCAGCGCCGCCTCGCAAGCAAATTCGAACCAGGCGTCCTCCTCCCCCATTGCACCTACACCCTCCAACACCGGCCCCGCAGGCACAGGCGCCACATCCTCGGCCAACGGCTCCCTAAAGAACGACACAGGCGCCGTCCTCTGCGTACACGGCGGCCTTTCCCCTCTTATCGACACGATCGATAAGATCCGGTTGCTAGATCGCAAACAAGAAGTCCCCCACGAAGGCGCAATGTGCGATCTCCTCTGGTCAGACCCGGACGAAATCGACGGCTGGGGTCTCTCACCACGTGGTGCAGGTTTCCTCTTTGGCGCTGACATTGTCAAGTGCTTCAACCACAAAAACGACCTCAGCCTGATCGCACGCGCACATCAACTCGTCATGGAAGGCTTCAAGGAAATGTTTGAATCGACAATCGTAACTGTCTGGTCGGCACCAAACTACTGCTACCGCTGCGGAAATGTTGCCGCTATCCTTGAACTGGGCGAAGACGGGTCAAATGCCGGCTTCGTGCGAAGAAGTAATGGTGAAAGAGGAGGTGGCGGACGCGGATGGGTTCTCGGGTCCAACGTCGGCCCTAACGGCAACGCCATCAGCGGAGGTGGCGAGAATCGACGGCTGAGCTCGGTACTGGGCGAGGGTATGGGGAGGCCGAGAGATGGGCCTGGGAGGAGGTATCGAGTCTTTGAAGCGGCGCCACAGGATTCTAGGGGGATGCCGGCGAAGAAACCGGTTGCTGATTACTTCCTTTAGGATGGAGAGGAGCACGATAAGGATGAAAGTGGGGTGCAGGTCCAGGCTGCAAGTCAGCTTGGGCACAAAAGGAAGAAAGTCTTTAGCTATGTGGAGATGAGGCCTGCGGTTGAGTACTTTTTATAGTTCGCGGGGTTTGGGGTTTGGATATGCGACAGGGTGGATTGTATGTGATGAAGACGCGGGTTGGATCAGATGGGTGATCGGAGACAGCATACATCAGGTCAGGATACCCGGTATTTATGGACCGTTGGGTTGTGAATACAATGAGTGAAAGACACGCTTGATTTCTGAATGGGTATACCACTTCGTAATGAGACCACCCATATGCATGACCAGACTCCGTTGACCGGTAGACATACCTCCGCATATAACACCAAACACAGTAGAATACAATAGCAAAATACACAGCGACCGCAAGCAGAACCACCCCTTCTCTTCCCCATTCCCACACCAGTAACCCCCCTCACCAATTCCACGTCCTCGACGCGGCCGAAAAAACCGGCGGTTTCCAACTCAACCGGTCAGCCTCAATGGCCCTCTTCCCCTTAACCTTCTCCTTGGCCCTCTGCCTCTCCCTCTGCTCGACCACCGCATCCGTCAACACAATAACATGCTGCCCCTTCGCCGTATACCTCAGCATATTAAGATTCTGCAGGGTATGCAACACATCATTCGTCGTCATGGCGGTCGCAGCGCCCAAATCCTCAACATTCGCCTCCGTCCTCCCATCCATGAGCAACTCGACGATAACCTCCTGCCAATACGCTCGATACCCCAAGAGCCCCAGGTCGGAGAGGGGTTTCTCGGGGGAGCCTAGTTTGCCCTCGCGTTTGGAGAGCAGGTAGGAGAAGTCGATGAGGAGCTTCCCGAAGCCTTTGCGTTGGTATTGCGGCAGGGTCAGGATACAGGCCAAGTTGTAGCCTTCGGCGGAATCTTTCTCTTTGCTGAAGTAGCCGACGAGGTGGCAGCCGTGTTCGTCGCGCGTCGCCATGCAGTAGAAGAGGAAAGGGTCGACGTCGTAGTAGAGTGTTTTGTGGTCCAGGAACAACTTACTCAGGAGGCACAGGTTGCGGCACCAGGTTCGCTGCCGCCGCCCGTCGATTTCGAAGAAGCTTACGTAGTCGTCGCGGTAGATTTCATTCCCCGGCGGGTGCAGGAGCGTGCATTTCGACCGGTGCCGCGTGAATTGCGTTTCCGACGCGTAGTACGAGAGGCAGAATTCGCAGATGTAGATTATTTCTGCGTCGGTGAAGGTGATGGGGTAGGGCGAGAAGTACCACGGTTCGATTTCGAATTGGCCCATTTGCACTTTTTCAATGTTGCGGACGCGCGCGATTTCGGTTTGGTTTTGCGTCATGGAGCCTGAGGTTCGCAGCTTTTCGATTTCGTCCTCGCGCGAGTAGAGAGTGTCGGGGATGGCTTTTGCGGCGGCGGCGGCGTCTTGGATATCGACGACGTCGGTTTCTTCGTCTTCAGGCTTGGGGGTTACGCCGTCGGTTACTTCGGTCGTGACGAGCAACTCGCTGTCTTTTCGCTGGACTTTGGAGGGCACATTGCTGCTGGTAGCTTCCGAGGGGGTGCTGGAGACTTCGCGCTCGAGCTGGGCGCGGGAGCGTTTAGGGTTCTTAGGGTCGATTCTTGGGGTTCCTGATGAAGGGGTTGCTTTGTCGGTTTTGGAGGAGGTGGTTGTTTTCTTCTTTTCGGGTTTCTCGGGCGCGGGCCATTCGACTTCGCGCGTGAGGTCGATGCGAGTGGCGTCTATCCATTCGTCGAGACGCTTGTTGAAGTCTTCGTAGTGGACATAGAATTTGGGCTTGCCGGCGCGGGTTTGGATCATGAGGATTTCGGCTTTGCGCTTTTCGCCATCCTGGGATGTATTAATATATGATTTTCAAAGGATACGAGAACTAGAATCAGATGGGGAGACGAGAAGAAATTATAGAGTGAGTATCTTGACTTTCATAAGCCACGATGGTGTTCTCGCCCTCACATAGCGATCGCGACCTCCGGCGCTCGACTATACATACCTTGTCTACAAAAGCCTTCACACCCGCCCTGCACCCAACTCATCAGCAGCCATCTCTAAATTTCACCTGTAAGTATCGCACATACCTCAGCTGCGCCAAAGTCGCAAACCCTGTCTCGACCGGCACGGGCGTGCCAGCCGGCTCATGAGAGGTTTCGCGGGGTGCCATGACCCCTCCGACACTCGTGTGAAATTATCGCAAATTATGAGTCGTGTGGTGGAGTGTTGTAGTCGCGAGAAGTTTGATGGTACTATCGCCCTTTGTCGCGGCGGCGGCTGGGCGGCGATGATCATGTTGCCGCCTGTTGGGCAGTAGCCAATCAGGCAGACCAGACGCACGGGCTGCAACTTCCCTGCGGAATTTCTGTTCGGTCAAGTCGCGGGGAGCTTCGATGCGATTGCAGTGCGACATCACAAACGCATAACTCTCGACGACGGCCAATGAAGCAAGAAATAAACACCGATATGCGAGGTAGATGATGATAAAGATGGCTCCGGTTGAAATGAGCAATTTGTCCAGCAACTGGAAGAAGCTGCAGGCGTCGCTGAAGACGAAGCCAGCGCCCGCACCCACGACGAGATCGAAATCGACATCCACAGCAGAGAATTCGAATTCTCTAAAACGCAAGAGATCAGAAATTACGGCCAATGGAGAAAGAAAAGGACCAGTGAAAGGAGCAGAAAAACGAACACCACAAAAGACACCCCCATCTCGCAAAAGACAAAAGATGGAAGAACCCGCCTCAATCGGCGCCTCCCCCAAGCACCACAACCCTAAAACCCTCTCAAAAAGCCTCTCCATGCCCTCCCTAAAACAGACCCCCCTCCTCTCCGCCTCCAAAAATGCCGCCGACGCAATCTCCGTCCTCACGCCCTCCCCCTCCTTCCCCGACATCGAAAACGAAGGCGTATCCCCCCTCGCCCTCCCCGCAAAATACATAGCGCTCGACTGCGAAATGGTCGGCATAGGCCCCGAGCCCGACAAAGACTCGGCTCTCGCTCGCGTATCCGCAGTGAACTACCACGGCCACCAAGTCTACGATTCCTACGTGCAGATGCAGCCCAAGATCAGAGTCACAGACTACCGCACCTCCGTCTCGGGCATCCTACCCCACCACATCCACAAAAGCACCGCCCGCACATTCAAAGAAGTCCACAACGATCTCAAGATCCTGCTCGAAGGCCGCATACTCGTTGGCCATGGGGTGAAAAACGACCTCGATGCCCTGCTCCTCGGGCACGATAAACGGTATATACGGGATACGTCAAAGTACTCAAAGTTCCGTGAACTGGCTATGATACCCGGACGCACGCCGTCGTTGAAGATATTGGCGGAGAAGTTGCTCGGGGTGGTGATTCAGACGGGGGCGCATAGCTCGGTGGAGGACGCGAGGGTTACTATGGCGCTGTTTCGGCTGGAGAAGGAGGGGTTTGATATTGAGGTTCGGGAGAGGTATGGGAATATTAGGCCGGAAGCGACGGCGGTGGAGGTGGATGTTGGAGGGGGCGAGGCTGTGAAGAGGAAGAGTAAGAATCGGAAGAAGAAGAAGAAGAAGAAGAACTAGTGGGGTTGGACGGGCTAGGATGAGGAAGTGTTGCCTTATATTGAATTGGATTTTGTATTTAGTGATACCCCTGAGATGACGAGGACGTCTCATGTTGAAGGTCGATTTATTATGGCAAGTTCGGACAAGCGAGTGCATGTAAATGCAATACCAGTGTCAACACATCCCGTTCACCTATTTAGTTCTTCCTCCCAGCTTGCCTGAAATGGCTTCTACTCCAGCTTATGAATCTGCGGCTTAACCAACACCTGATTCGGCACCCTGGTCAACGGCCCAGCAAAAGCCAACAACCTAACATCCGCCGTCGTATTCCTCACATTTGCATCCGGCCCCAGTATTAAATTCATCGGGAACCCCGGGTCAAACTCCACAGCGCTATCAATATCATCAATCTCCTCATCGCTCAGCTCCAACCCCAATGCCTCAATATTCCCCTTCAAATGCTCCACCTTCCTCCCACCCACAATAGGGAACACATAAGGCGCCTTATGCCGTACATACGCCAGCGCGACGGAAGTGGTAAGCGTGTTCTTCTGCTTCGCGATAGCAGCGAGCTTCTCGGAGACTTTGCGCTGGGCTTCCGTCTGGCTGCCGAAGTTGCGGCCTTTTTCTCCGGAGGTGGATTTCTCGGCTACGGTGAAGTTTCCGGAGCCGAGGGCGCCCCAGGGCGCGAGGGCCATGCCTTCGCTGCGCGCCATGGGGAGGATTTCGCGTTCGAAATCGCGGGCGGCAGCGGACCAACGGCCTTGGTAGACACTGAAGGGGCGGAGACCGTGGTCGCGGGCATCTATGAAAATGGTTAGCTTTTACCGAAAACTCGAAGAATGAGGGGAGGGGAGGAGGGTTACTCACATTGATTCGCCTTACTCACGACCCAAGCCGGCGTATCACTAACCCCCAAATACAGCACCTTACCCCTCTGCACCATATGATTCAAGCTCTGCATCAACTCCTCAATCCCCGTGCTAAAGTCCCACCAATGCACATAGAGCAAGTCGATGTAATCCGTCTGTAGTTTCTTCAGCGACGCCGCGAGCGACACGTGCAGCGATTTAGTGCTGTTGCCGGCGAAGTTCTTGCGCTGGCGCGGCGAGGCGTTTGGGTTCGGGTAGCACGTTGTGAACTTTGTGGCGAGGACGATCTCGTCGCGGACACCGCGTTCGGTGAGCCATTCGCCGATCCAGGTCTCGGATTCTTCGTTTTGGTAGTTGTTGGCGCTGTGCGTGTTATTAGTACAAGGGCACGGAAGATATGAGACTCTCTTGATTGTTTGAATGGATAAAAGGGGGAGTTGAAAGTCGTATGTTGGGCCTCTTTCGAGTTTGGAGAGGTAGAGAACGCTGGCTACTCACGTGTCGATGAAATTCCCACCCTGCTTATAGAAGAAATCCAACATCTCAAATGTAGTCTTCTTATCGCACTTGCCCATCCACTCCTCCCAAGCGTCGCCAAAGTTCATCGCGCCGAGGCATAGTGGCGAGACGCGCACACCGGCCGTGGGAGCCAGGATGCTGTGGAAGTCGAGCAGCGAGGCCGCCTTGGGGGGAGTACCGAAGAGTGACATTGTTAAAGTCTCTTACTTTGAATATAGCTAGGTATGGTGTTCCGAGAGTTCAGAGGTGAAATCAGGTCGAGTTGTTCAATGGCTGTTAGGACGGAAAGAAAGCTACGAAGTGCTTCTGGGCGGGGAAGTCCATCGCTCTTTATAGTGGCGGGGTTCGCCCCCATATTTATAACCTTGTACCTAGGTCGTATGATGCAGGATGAAACTTCTAGATATAGTGGCTGAATCGTTTGGCAATAATTGCGTTTCGCTGGATGTGGACCATGGCACCGAGAATCATCGGAGGGACGACGTCAACTTTGTGGTGGGGCTCCACATTAGCTGTTTAGAAATTTAAGTCCTAACGCCGCGAAGTCCGAGCTTCCATCTTCTTTCGGAGGGAAGCATCGCACCTTTGCTGTTACAAAAAATGTGTAGGTGCACTGCTAATGCCGATGCGGGCAGCGTTTGGTAAATTTGATAAGGCCATGTTAGACAGCGGTCAGCCGATATGCAAAGAAGTGCAAAAAGAGAATCAGCACTTGGAAAGTGCACAGGTAAGGTGAAGGGGATTGGACGCATGTCGGACGGAACACGGGGTGGGATAACTCTAAATCAACGGCAATGAAGTCAATGCCATGGTTTATGACATCAAGATTTGTTCCCCTACTTCCACAGCCTCTCAAACGCTGAAACTCCTGCGTGAAGACGCTGTCGCCGATGGCTCCCTCAACTTCTTTTCTCTTCACCTTCGCTTTCCCACGGTTATGCAAAGCCATGACTTCATACGAGAGATGATATCACACTTTGAACAAAATCTTACCAGGAAGTGCAAAGACAGTCCCAACCGCCCTCTACTCCGTCCTCTTCCTCACCCTAGGCAACCCAACCCAACAAGCCATCATAACCACATACAACCCAATACACACAGGATGCAGTACCCAAGTCCCCGCAGCTTGAGCAAGTAATCCCGTGGTAAACGGTGCAACAGCACCACCTGAGCTCCCAGCTCCTGCAATGAAGCCAATCGCTGTGGTCTGTACGTGGCGAGGCATCAGGCGCGTGAAGATCGTTTGCGCACATGGATAGACCGGCCCGAGGAGTAGACCGAGCACAGAGACAGCAACAGCATTTCCAATGACGTTGGGGATGAGCCAGGCAAGGAGTTGAAGGAGTGCGGAACCGATGGTTAGAATTATTACAAAGTTCTTTTCGCCGACTTTGGGGGCGGCATGAGTTAGAACGAAGCGGCCTAGAGTGATACCTCCCTTTAGTAAAATTAGTACCTATCGGATCTCAAAATGGGTTGGATTGTTCCAAAGCTTACCCAGAAACCAGCAGTAACGTAACCCACATGTGCTGGATCTCCTCCACGATAGTTGATCAGGAAGGAGATGACCCAACCAGAAACCGAGACCTCGGCACCCTGATACGCAAATATGAACAGCGCACCAAAGATAGTGACTCGATTCACGAGTGCCTGGCGTAAGTTCTTGAGCTTTGATTCTCGATCTTCAGCGGCAGCTTGTCGGCTCGCGGTACGTTCCAAGGCTGACAAGAGCGTAGCTGGTTCATCTTCTTTGTAGGACCAGAAAGTACACACGACGAAAGCGATGCAGAAAAACCGAAGGGCTAACGTGATGATGAAAAACCGGGACCAGAGAATGCCGCTGGAGACCATGACTGTACCGATTATCGGCGCGACGATGCCGCCGACACCGTAACTGCCATGAGCGGCCCCAAGAATGGCGCTGGATGGTTGGAGATTGGCGCAGAAGACGTTGTTGAGAGCAAGATTTGTTGCAAAGCCGTAGCCGAGGAGAAAAAAGCTAAACAATTTTTAGTTGAGTGAGCTGGAGTAGGGGCAAGTGACTAAACATACGCAATAACGACGACCGGGTAGGGAGGGGTCACAACGATCATTATATATGCGGTGATAAGCAAAACCTCGGATGCAATCATCGTCTTTGCACGACCTAGTTTGTCCAGTGTCGAGTTCGTGAAGAAAGCAGCTGTGATGAAGCCAGCTGCATTTCCTACGAAGATCATAGACACGATCGCGTATCCAATGTGATAATAGACTTCCATGTATGGAATCAGTGCACCGACAACTGTCCAATACGTCAGCGGTAATCATGTTGCCAATTTATCTCAAATATCTACCGGAGTCATTCAGCCCATTGCCAAAATAAATCATGCAGCAGCACAGAATCCTCCACTTGTTGATAGGTGGATTGTTCCAGCTCTGCATAATCGCCACCCCTTCGTTCTGTGTTGGGGTAGGTGGAGAGCTGGATTCGACTTCATGTGGCGTTTTTGGAGTGATGAAACCTGATCGCTGCTCATTAGGCGTTTGGGGAACAGATGTGCTGGGGCGGCTGTAGCGGTTTCCAAAGGTGAGGTCATCGAGTTCAATAATGGATGGCGGGTCTCGTATGCGGGTAGGTTTTTTCTGATAAGCCACAGGTGGACTGGCAACTGGAGTGCTTGACTGGACGTCAAAGAGGCCATGAAGGCGTGTGGATGCAGCCATACCGAAGGTACTGAAGAGGAAGACTGATGGAAGAAGACTGATTCACGTCACGAAATTGAGGAGAAGAGAGAGGAGGACGACATCAAACGGCCAGCGAATACATCTAATAAGGAAAAGAAATTCACGCTCGTCACCGCAACGCCATTAACTAGAAGATAAGCTATGCTATCGTGAGAAGTAGTTGCTGAATAATTGTTGCGGGGGGAACAGAGGAAGACCGAATGTGCCCCACGCTGGGGAAGGAGCCGACATCTGGCCAGTCAAAAGGAAGATTCAAGCACAGCATGCGCATGTAGAACTGCAATGCTGTGGCATAGTGATATGCATGATGTGGCACTGTGGTGGACAGTTCGGCGAAAATTGCTTCTTCAGCCATGTTCGCAAGAAATTTCCTTCTGGCGGGGAGAACGTCCCTGGGTGCCTAGTGCCCCGATCGCTGTATATGAAGGATATCCACTCATGGCTCTTCAGCCTTGGACACTAGCTTGCGTCCGGCTGAGTTTAAAGACACCCGCACTCAGAGAAGAGGAGTGAAAAGCTGAATGGATCCTTCGCTCCCGTCATGATGAATTTCGTAAATCGCGCTTAGCTTAAGACGGAAATGCATCCGCACGCCCAACATCCAACATCCTCGAGACGTTTGGCCAAGCGCGATATTGTGTTGTCTCTGAACTCTTTCAATGTGTATTTCGTGAAATAAATAAAATAAATAGAAATACCCTATGTCGGGGCAGTTAGATGGAAAGCGCAGATTGATGTGCGGTCTTTCTTCGCCTCAAGCTTCCCCCGTATTCTCATTCTCTGCCACGATCTCGACCACCATCAAAGATACCGCATGCTATTTGAAATGATGACAGCCCAAGCTATCCTAATCATAGCAGCAAATATCATAGAGCCTTCCCTTTCCCCAAGAAACAAACACACAATGGTTCCGAAGGCGGTAGACCATACTGACAATATCTCAAAGCGTACTACGAACCGCCAGACACCCCCGAGTAAACGTTCTCGCGTTAACAGGTAGCCTTTGCTGGTTGGTGTGATGATGGCGCAGTAGATGACCATGTTGGCGATGTCCAAAAAATCCCATAAACGGTTCATGTCTTTCGCCGATGCTGAAACTGGGGAGTAGAACTGGTCATGATGACTTCTTTTGGACATTGACTTTATGGTGCGAGATATTACCGAGCTGAAGGAGTCGGAGCGACGAAGGCATGAATGAACGTCATCCTGAGCGCAATACTCCGCGTTGACATGCGAGATTACCGCCTGGCATTTTGTCCCATTGACAAATTCCTGTCCCTCCGTCAGCAAACCCGATCCGTGCCTTGTAAGCGCTCCTTTTCTTTACCGGATGCTGTTCACACCACTCATACTCTGTAAGATTATAGGACTTCTCCGCCAAAGTGTTCGCTATATCAGCCTTCGAAAGAGACTCGTCGGTCTTGGAATCCGCGACCTTGGCTAGTCCAACGTCCACCCAGGCTGGTATTCCGTATATAGTGGCGAAGATGAGGCTGAGAAGTCCTATGACCGCGAGGCCTTTGGGGCTCATCCATTTCCTTATCGTGCACCAGCCATGGATCTTTGAGGAAAGACGTGTGCACGTGCGTTTTGCGGCAGGGGGCAGGATGGAGCATTGATTTTTCGACTTGGGGAGTTGAGTTCGCTGTGGGTGCGTCGAGGAGAGGGAGGTGTGAGATGATGAGGCGTCTACAACCGCGGGACTCCTTCCGTGGGAAGTTTCTGTGCGAACTGTAGTTCTGTTCTCGTTCTCGTCAATGGTCGGAACGGTCTTCAGGACGGTACTTGTTTTGGTCTCGTGGTGATATATATCCGGATCCGCATTGTGATTGAGAGTGCTTGACTCGGTCACGGTGTCTCGTAGCTTACGCTGGGTATCATACCACTTTGCTAAGACTTTAGGATGGTATTCCTTGGTGAGGGACGTACTGGTATTCACGGGTGCAAGCGTCTGAAGTTCCATAGCTGGCGAGGCCATCATCGTGGCAGACAGGATGGTGAATTCTCGGTTGTGGTCAAGTGAAAAGGCACAGCCACATCATATAGTCCAAGCTGTGTGGACGCTACACCATTTGTAGAACGATTCGGTGCAAGCCACCCCCAAAACTTGGAAATGCCTCGTTTCAGCTACGGCGTGGGTTGGGTGTGACGTGAAAGGCCATATATGATCGAGCTTGGCTTATCTTCCAGGACAAATGTGGCTTCAGCTACGCGTTATTGACTAGGTCCTCTTAACAGGACTCGTTGGGTTCTATCCTGTGCGCAGGCAATTGTCATTTTGATGGGTAGGTGTGGGCAGAGCTGAGGAGAGTTGGGATGAGAAAGTTTAAGCGATGAACCTCGGCAGCACTTTCCCTCCATGCAAGTTGCAGCCCCTCCAAAGCCAAAAACATTTCCACTCTCCACGCCCAACGAACCCAACCCGCCGTACGAAAATGCCACGACCCAAGCGCCACCTCCTCGCGACGGTGGAGGATACCCTGACACCTCCATCCACTCTCCCCGAAAGCCATACCATAGCCCGCATCACTAAAGCCGCGGGCAGCAACCTCTACAACGCCGAGCAACCCAACGGCAAGCCCCTCCTAGTCGAACTCGAGCCCAAATTCCGGTCCACGATATGGATAAAGCGGGGTAGCTATGTGGTTGTCGATACCGCGGCGCTGGCAGACCGGGAGAACAAGCTGGATGGAGAGATTGTGAATGTGGTGAGGGATGAAAAGGCGTGGCGGAAGATGGGATATTGGTATGTGATGCGAATTTGATATGCTACATGGGTATCGAAAGATGAGTACACTGATGTTGATACGAAACAGGCCTAAGGAGTTCGCGAAGAAATCAACGTACGACGAAGACAGCGACGAGGAATCGACGGTCGGGAAGATGCCTCCTTCGGACCCGGGTGAGGAGTAAGGATGGGCGGGCTGCTCATTCGGCATGTTCATGTTTCTCCTGGTCGACGATTCCACCCTCGAACTTCACTTCCTCCAATTTTTCTTTCGCAAATTCGTCTTTCGTCCCCCACCATACGCCGAAGATCGTTACAGCTAGAACGCTCACGGCGGTCGCCGAACTCAGCGGTGTGCTCGGATACACGTTCCACGCCCACTCCTGAGCGCCCCACAACGCGTACTGAATGACGGGATGGAACCCTGCTTTCCACAGCAGAAACGGCGTCGACCACGCAATGTAGGCATAAAACTGGTAGTGCAGGGACCGGGCACACAGCATGCCAATCAATGTCGCAGTGAGCACGGTAGTCATGATGAAATTGGGCGTTATTCTCCGGGAAATCTGGTCTTGCTCGCGGTCCGGAACGCGGCCGCGGATCATGCGCCAAATGTCGCGGGGTTGTCGTCCTGAAGGTTTCATCCAACGCGTCTTAGTGAACCAGTACAAGAGGCCGAGATGGATGGAGAGGAGACTGAGAGCAAATGAACGGGAAAGGAAGACGTATTCCGGGACGAACCGCCAGTTTACCGTCCATTTGTAGAGGAATTGGCGGGTGAGTTCAAACGCTCTGGCGAAGTAGGAAGGCGCTCTTTTGCGAAAGGGGTAGCCATATGCACACTAGAAAAAGAATCAACGACCAAAGCATGCCAAGTTTCTTCCAACGTTAACTTACCGAGACTTGTACAATGATCATAGCCTGTGTCATGGCCTCGCCCGTTCCCAGCGCTTGAAGCATCATAATCCCCATCGCCGGCAAAGGTAGCAAGAGACTCATCTTGACATTCAATCCCGTGGTATAGAATAATGTGCCCAAATGCCAGCTATCGTTCTGATATGCGTAGATGGCCGAAAAGAGCCCCAAAACCGCAAAACAGTCATTGAAGCACCTGAGCATAAAAATGCTATGTAACCTCTTAGACAAGATAAGCAGCGGGAAAACATAAGGCGGTACCTACACAAACTGTCAATACCCTTCTCCCTCATAAACATCGAAGCCATTCGATCAGAAAACCCCAAATCAGGAATTAAAAAGAGAAAAGGTACGGTAGATATCGACTTACACGTGCCTTGCGATAACACTGCACAACAACCGCCAGCGTAAGCAAATACAACAAGCCAAACAAATACTGCGCGAGCATGATATTGCTCCCCTGCTCCGTCGCCCAGTACAGAATCCTGTAGATGAGGACGTGGGCGCCGGGGTAGACTAGGGGGCCTGTTGAGCCTTCGATGTTGCGGTAGTCGCGCTCGCCTTTGTTGTAGATGGCGATTTGTTCCATGTAGGCTCTCCAATCGATCTCGGTGTCTGTAATCCTCATATTAGAATTTAGATACGGAATGGCATGTGCGATTGAGATTGAGCAATGAGGGAGAGGGCGTACAGGGTATCTTGTCTATTATCACGCCGCAGAGCGCGGCGTCGCCGATTAGGAGGAGCGGGTACTGCCATCGTGTGTTTTCGGGGTTTGTGGCTAGGTCTTTGAGGGTGTTCATTTTGGTGTTGGGCGCGTGCAGGTGCACGCTTGGGAGTAGGGATGGGAGGGATGGGGGGAGGATGTATGCGAGGTTTAATGTTCGGTATATAGGGCGGCTTACGCGATCACGTGGCGTGAAAGGCGTTTCAGTTGCGCGCCGTTGGGGACTTCGGGCAGAGGCTCAAACTTGCATGTGTTTCATGGGCGGATTTTTCGTGGGGTTGGGAGATGTGGCTTTTATGGATGAGGTCGACCTTGGGGGAACTGATTGTGCGCGAGCGCGGCTGAAAAGTACAGCTTGCGCTCGAAACGTCAATATCATTTAGGGGTTCATGCATGTGTTGTATACATATAGCTTGCGAAAGTGTTGACAGTGGCGTGCATAGCATATCCGAAATTCAACAAGTGCTCTGCCATTCTATGGTCTAGAATGTAGCACGTCGTGATCTTTTGATTCCGATGGTTCCGATTTCTATGAAATGACCACTCTAGGAGGTTTGAATGGATTCTAAACAGAGACGCCAGTTCGCGTGAAATGCTCTTACTCCCATTCAGTTCCCTTCAAGCGTTGCATCAGGTATTCGACCTCGACCTCTTTTGTGAGTGGTATGACCCAGTCCTGTATGAATCAGTATGTGATGTCTGTCGTGCTTCAATGGCACTCACCTTGTACATGGCAACAACAGCCTCTGCGTTGACCTTAGCTTCACTGTTTACCCCAATCTCCGGATCCGTCCCGTACGTCTTCGCCTTCAACCGTAACCTCTCTAATACCTTCTTCTCAACCCTCGAATCCGTAATCGCCTCATCAATACCCCGCCTGTCCTCCTTTTTAATCAGCTCAACAAACCTCTCCGTCTCCTTCAAAAACTTGGCCTCGGCTACAAACTTGCCAAAATGAATCCTCCGACTCAAGGCTTGTAAACACGATACATCGCACGTGGCCGCCGACCCGTAATTCTCTTGACTTTCACCCCTATCGCCCCTTGCGGTCTTCAAGCATGCCGCCGGCAAGATATGCTGTGTGTAGCTTTCCTTGAGCTTGCTGTTCACATTGATGTCGTTGGGGTGCAGGATCTTCGGATAGTTGAGTGGCTTGAGGATGGGTGTTTGGAGCACATCGGGGAAGAAGGGGTATTCGTCGGGGGATTGGTAGCGTCGGACGAGCGATTGTACGCGCTCTTGCTCGCGGAGCATCCAGTCGAGGAGGCTGAGCGTGCTGTTCGGGATTTGCACGCCGCCGGGTATGTAGACGGTGGGGTTGAGGGGGAATTGGACGCGCTCGATTAGGTGGAAGGTTATGGTGTCTTCGAGGCGACTATATCAGAGTGAGCCATGTGCTTTATTTTAAATCAATTAAGGGAAGCATGGCCAAGATTTCGACACAATGCTGGGTGCAGGTAGCATACATGAGTTGAAAGCGGATATTCGCAAGATCAAGAGCCTTTGAGACATCCGAGAGGTCAATCGCCGCATCCATAACTGCAGGTAGGGTGCCGCTGAACAGCCTCTTCCTTCCGAATGTAGTGGGACAGAGTCATTGCGGTGGTGCGTGAAAGAGTCAACAGCCGCAGCTCCCACGGCGTCCGATGTTCGGCCAATGACGCATGACCGCGCCAAACCTGGGGACCTTGCATTGCCGATTCGTGCCTGGGAAGTTCAAGCAAGCTCCATCAACACCAAACGTGTCATCGTCACGACGCGCCCCGCTTGCGCAGCCTTTTGGACTCAATACCGACTATGAGATAGAGGAAGACTGCTAGGTGCATACTCGCTCGTTCAGTGTCTCCCAGTGCGCATGGCATCGTCATCTGCCCGCAATGGCTCGCCGATACGGGGCAGGTCCACGAGCCCGCGACCCTTACCCCAAGGCGATGACGATTCGAGCATCATAGATGGCCTTCCTGATGTACGGAAATCACTTCCATAAGCCTTTGTGATATTGATTGGTACCAGGGTCGTCAACTACAAGCGTTTGGTCGAAAAGTCACAGCTACCGCAGGGAGTTTGATAGGGGCCGAGGGCGTGAGCCAGCACTACCAGAACGCCTTAGGAGAGCTTCATAGAGAACTTCGCCGCCCGATGCTCCAACGATCCGTCTTCTCCTTCGCCCAAACCACGCCCCGCGAGCTCGTCCGCTCGAGAATATCCGTACCCGAGATCCAGCAACGAGCGCTGTCGTACCTGCCCGATGAGCTTCTTGCGAACATTCCCGAAGACAACAACGCGTACTCGCTTTTTCAGGGCTTCCAAGCTTCGCTGCCGGAAGAGGAGGGCGTGCAGAAAAAGCATGGGCGGCGCAACTCGAGGGGCCAGAGATTGATAGGCGAGGCTGTAGACGAGGAGGATGCGAACGTCCCGCCTTCGATGAAGAAGCTGAAGAATCAGAAGCATAGCATGAGCCATCGTTTGGAGATGATGGGTGTGAGGAAGCACATGCACGCGGCCGAGATCCACGAAATCGATAATAAGATCGCGAACCTGAACACAATGCGCAAGATTGTGCTAGACAGGCTAGCAGGGCTGGAGATGGAAGAGGTGGAGCTTGAGCAGGAAATGCTAGAAGTTGACAACCAGATTGAGGATCTACAGGAAGAGCTGGATGATGCTGCGGCATTGGCACCCAAGTCGCCGGACACTCCCACTGCTGGCAGCCATGAAGATGGTTCTGAGTTCATGTCTGAGTCCATATACCAGAAAATACCGTCTCCCAAGTCGAAGCGGAGAAGACCTATGCGGCGAGTATCAATGCCAATTCTTCATGAACACTTGGAACCTGGCTCGAAGATAAAAGAGCTACCTGCGCACAACGACACGATTACAGCTCTGGACTTTGACGCGCCTTGGGGAACATTAGTAACGGCTGCTCTGGATGACACTGTAAGAGTGTGGGATTTGAACGCTGGTAGATGCATAGGCTTGCTCGAGGGTCATCTGTCATCCGTTCGCTGTTTGCAGGTAGAAGATAATATCGTGGCGACTGGTTCTATGGATGCTTCCATCCGCTTGTGGGATCTGAGCAAGGCTGAATACGCGCCTCTGGATAGCAATACTCACAAAGAGGTGGAAGAAGAGGACGATGGCTTGACGTATGAGCACTCTGAAGATGCTCCACCACCTCCCCCACCCACAATCATGCAGGACTGCCCGCTGTTCTCACTAGAATCGCACGTCGCCGAGGTCACCGCATTGCATTTCCGAGGCGACACACTGGTTTCGGGTTCCTCAGACAAAACGCTAAGACAGTGGGATTTGGTCAAAGGACGATGCGTGCAGACGCTGGATGTACTATGGGCAGCGGCCCAGGCCAATGCAACAACGACGACGAGCAGTGGGCAATGGCGCCAGACTGGACGTGCAACCGATCTGAATGCCGATTTTGTAGGCGCCCTGCAGGTATTTGATGCAGCTCTGGCCTGTGGTACTGCGGATGGCATGGTGCGCTTGTGGGACTTGCGCAGCGGTCAAGTGCATCGAAGTCTTGTCGGTCACACAGGCCCTGTCACCGCTTTGCAGTTCGATGATGTACACCTTGTCACTGGTAGTGCCGACCGGAGTATACGGGTAAGTCTTTGAACACGCACTTGAATGGTCTCATACTAACTGTGGTAGATATGGGATCTCCGCACTGGTTCTATATACGATGCCTACGCCTACGACCACCCAGTGACAAGTCTAATGTTCGACGCGCGCCGCATCGTTGCCGCAGCTGGCGAAGATGTGGTGAAAGTGTACGACAAGACCGACGGCCGACACTGGGCGTGTGGTCCTGGCGTTGGTGTCGCCTCGGAAGAAGACACGACATCCGTCTCCACTATTGAACGCGTGCGCATCAAAGAAGGATATATGGTGGAAGGAAGACGGAACGGTGTCGTGGGTGTCTGGTCGTGTTGAGCCCGCTTGTAGATACCATGTACATCATTTGAATATAGACGGGCGTGTATCATTATACATAATAAAAATGCTTCATACCTGTCAATGACCTCGTTTGCGAAATGCCAGCACCGGAGACTAACTGGCAGTCGTTACGGCAAATATTGTAAGTATTCTGTAAAGTAGAGGTCCAGGTCCAGGTCCAGGCCCACTTATAGACGCCATAACTAAACCAGATTGGACTATGCGGCCTTCATCTCAATAATCATGGTGACGCGGGTCGCAGCCGTGCATGTGGTGTTGAAATCTTTCCCTGGCCCGGTCTGATCGGCGCCATCCAAGCTTCCCGGCCAATCGACGTCACCACATCAACACTTTTGTTCACACCACAACAACCACCTTTATTCTTTGCCATCTCATCTACACTCGTTTCGGCCGCCATAGATGGTTTGTCGTGCCTAAATTCACGTCTTCCTAATCAATTGATGAGGTACACCGGCATCGGCACTTCATATCATACCTCCGCCGCTTGCACCTCCGGAGCTCCCCCGAAATGCTGCCCCGACGCGCCGGAGCGCTGTCGCGTGTGTCGCAATATTCACCTCGAGTGCCGGATACATGCCGTAGGCTCCCTAATGCATTTTCCTCGCACAACTTCAGCAATGGCGGACCCACGGCCTTCGCGAAACGCCCTCAGCTCCCAACAGCCGCCGTACAAACCCCGCGATTGGCCCAGAGATCCCCAATTCTACGGACCGTGTCGACAAAGCCTCTTCCCGCACCCAAATCACACTTTATCCGATTCGCATACCGAGCGGCAGCTGGCCTGGGCGTCTTTGTGGCTGTTAGCACCGGTCTCGTAGTCGCCTTCTTCGTCTACGATGCGAGCACGTATAAGGAGGATCCAGAGACGACAGATGTGCCTGTGTCAGAGCTGGCATTGAATCCAAGAAGAGGTGGGCCGAAGAATCTGCCTATTGTGGACTACTTCATCGACGACGACGATTGTCCTGAGAGCAGGGCGATCAAGCACAAACCAAAGCTGGTCATATTGGGTACGGGATGGGGAAGCGTGGCGCTGCTGAAGCAGTTGAATCCGGGGGATTATCATGTCACGGTTATTTCGCCGTCGAATCACTTCTTATTCACGCCGATGCTGCCGTCGGCCACGGTGGGGACGTTGGAATTAAGATCGTTGGTCGAGCCGGTCAGACGGATTGTAAGAAGGGTATATGGGCATTTTCTGAAAGCTATGGCCGAGGATGTGGAGTTCTCGGAAAAGCTGGTCGAAGTGTCGGCATTGGGGACTAATGGAGAGAAGCAGCACTTTTACGTCCCCTACGACAAGCTTGTGGTGGGCGTTGGTTCTGTAACCAACCCTCATGGCGTTAAAGGCCTTGAGAACTGCCATTTTCTGAAGGATATCAGCGATGCACGCTTGATCCGAAATGCTGTCGTACGAAATCTGGAAAGTGCTTGTCTTCCGACAACTTCGGACGAAGAGCGAAGGAGGCTGCTTTCTTTCGTCGTTTCTGGTGGAGGTCCTACCGGCGTCGAATTTGCTGCTGAGCTCTTCGACATGCTCAACGAGGACATGTGCAAGTTCTTTCCCCGGATCCTCCGCAACGAGATCTCTGTGCACGTCATTCAGTCCAGGAGTCACATTCTAAATACATACGACCAAGCTCTTTCGGAATACGCCGAGAAGCACTTCGCTCATGACCAAGTCGACGTCCAAACCAACTCTCGCGTCAAGGAGGTATTCCCCGACAAGATCCAATACACCCAAAAAGACGAAAACGGCAAACTCATCACCAAGGAAATTCCCATGGGCTTCTGCCTCTGGTCAACCGGCGTCTCGCAAACTGACTTTAGCAAAACACTTGCCGCGAAACTCGAAGGCCAAAACAACAAGCACGCCCTAGAAACCGACACACATCTGCGTCTCAGCGGCGCACCCCTCGGCGACGTCTACGCCATAGGCGACTGCTCCACTGTGCAAAACAACGTCTCGGACAACATAATAAAATTCCTCCGCACCACGGCGTGGGAAAAAGGCAAAGAGCCGGAAGACCTGCAGATCTCGTACGCCGACTGGCGCGGCGTCGCAAAACGCGTAAAACAGCGCTTTCCCCAAGCAGCCGACCACCTCCGCCGCCTCGACAAGCTCTTCGCCCAATACGACATCGACAAATCCGGTACACTCGATTTTGGCGAGCTTAGAGAGCTCCTGCTACAAATCGACACCAAACTAACCTCCCTCCCCGCGACAGCGCAACGCGCGCATCAGCAAGGCCTTTACCTGGGCCGCAAGTTCAACAAGATCGCGCAAGCGGCGCCGGGCATGATTCTTAACGAGGTGGACTACGGCGATATCGACGATGCAGTGTACAAGGCCTTTGAGTACCGGCATATG
Organism: Byssothecium circinans; assembly: GCA_010015675.1. NCBI lineage: Eukaryota > Fungi > Ascomycota > Dothideomycetes > Pleosporales > Massarinaceae > Byssothecium > Byssothecium circinans. The sequence continues at coordinate 967 of ML977046.1, read as the reverse complement.
GGCAGCTTGGCGTATATTGGAAATGCGGCGATTTTCGATATCGGAGGCTATGGGCTTAGTGGCGGGTTGTTGGCTGTGTACATTTGGAGAAGCATTTATTTCGCGCAGAGTGTGAGTTTTAGAACAAGATGTCTGCTGGCTATGGATTGGAGTAAGAGGGCGCTTTTTGGGAGAGGTGAATACCCTTTGCTATCAAAGCTTTTGACGATCGATGAGTACTGACATTGCGTAGATTTGATGAACTTTTGAGGAGAGTCGATGCGTAGGCTACTGCGAGGCTCGATCCTATGTCCTAGACGTTTCCTTTGTTAACTGTGTACTATGAGCGGAATGCTGTTGCACTGCTGCTTGATGCTTGTCTTTTTCCTTTTTTTTTTACCTCTTCCTGAGATGCCTCGTGTATAATACCATAGAGGTGGAGATATCGAGAGCATATCCACCTATCGCGTGTCTTTTCGTCTTTTGCAGCAGTTGTTTGGAGCTTGTAAAGAGTTACTAGTGGTTCTCCTAAACCTTTTCATCGTACAGTTGCCAACAACAATGGTGATGACAGCAGGTACTTCCCAAGCTACATCCGCATCATGGTCCACTGAGCTTGAGTCAGAGAAATCTACGCCAAAGCCACGCAAGCCAGTATCACAAACAGAAACGGTGGCGCTGCACCAATAGTCTTGACTTCAGATATTGCTCGCATTACGAAAGGGATTCATATACCATACGAGGCGTAGGCGTTTATTATTTAAGTTTGCACTTGCAGCTCTAGTCGGTGTATCGATATTTAGGCATGTTAGACAATAGAGATGTGAGAGCGTAAGAGAGAAAGTGATATATTATGTGTCTAGCGGAGGAGCTTAGGCGAAGCGACTTTAATCTACCGAGCTTCACGGCGAAACGCGCACCCCGGCGAAACGCGCGCCTTTTACTAGGAAAATTAAAGAAAATAAGTAACTTTAAAGCTATATAACTC